>JAAGAY010136721.1:0-60911 GCA_011801015.1 Ardeotis arabs | reverse complement strand
AAATTGGTCAGGCATGATCTGCCCTTGGTGAAGCCATGTTGGCTGTCACCAACCACCTCCTTGCTCTCCGTGTGCCTTAGCATGGTTTCCAGAAGAATCTGTTCCATGACCTTGCCAGGCACAGAGGTGAGGCTGACCGGCCTGTAGTTGCCCGGGTCCTCCTTGTTCCCCTTTTTAAAAATAGGGGTTATGTTTCCCTCTCTTCCAGTCATCGGGGACCTCACCAGACCGCCACGATTTCTCAAATATGATGGCCAGTGGCTTGGCAACTTCATACACCAGTTCCCTCAGGACCCGTGGATGGATCTCATCAGGTCCCATGGACTTGTGCACCTTCAGGTTCCTCAGATGTTCCCAAGCCTGCTCTTTGAGTACAGTGGGCGATTCTTCATCCTCGCAGTCCCTGCCTGTGCCTTCCACAGCTTGGGTGGTGAGACAAGAGCCCTTATCGGTGAAGACTGAGGCAAAAAAGTCATTGAGTACCTCAGTGTTCTCCATGTCCCAGGTAACCAGGACACCGGTTTCCTTCCGGAGGGGGCCTACCTTCTCCTTGGACTTTGTCCCCTACCTACCTGTAGCAGCTTTTCTTGTTGCTTCTTATATCCCTGGCCAGATTCAATTCTCTCAGGGCTTTAGCCTTCCTCACCCGATCCCTGGCCACTCGCACAGCCTCTTTGTAGTCCTCCCAGGCTACCTGTCTCCGCTTCCACTCTCTATAGGCTTCCTTCTTTACTTTCAGTTGGTCCAGGAGCTCCTTGCACGGTCCATCCACGCAGGCTTCCTGGCCTTTTTGCCTGACTTGTTCTTCATTGGGATGCACCTCTGCTGAGCTGGGAGCAGGTGCTCCTTGAATGTGGACCAACTTTCCTGGGTCCCTCTTCCCTCCAGGGCTGCCTCCCATGGCACTTTGCCCATCAGGTCCCTGAAGAGGCCAAAGTCCACCTTCTTGAAATCTAGGGCTGAGAGCTGGCTTATGCAAGATTATGCAGATATTTCTTACTGTTAATATAAAGGTGTGTGCAGGTATGTGTCAGTACATTTCTATGTAGAGAAGCAAAATCCCGCTTCAGGTTTTTTTTGAGCTGATCCTAGGAATATTGCCTTTTTGTTTAAAATGAGCCTTACTGCTCAGAAGCTGAGAGAGAAGATCCTCTTGGAGCACAGATAGTTTGTGTAAGTTTAGAAATTTCCTGGTAAAGTGCCTTTAAATTAAACTTAACCATGCTGGGAGAAGAACAATACCCAGAACTGTAGTCACTGACTGTCATCTTCTTCCTTTGTGAATCACTGTCCCAGCAGTGCATAGTGATTCTTTCGGATTTGTTATTATCTTTTGCCTCTGTCTAGTTTCAAAATGTGCATGCTAAGCATCCTTCTCAGTTAAAAGAGAAGCAGAAATGCTGCCCACTCTTAGGACTCCAGAAAGAAATATTTCGGGCTTCAGGTAATGGTTCTGAAGAACGGAAATTCTTTGAATTGTCTAAAATATTAACTGGGATAGAATTTTTGGCTGTAGATTATTGTCAGGAGGAAATAAGAGTATTGTGCAAGTCACCTGCTTTTTCTAACAGTATTTGACATTTATGAAAGGAAAAATTAGATTTGTGGTGAAAGTACTGAACTGTATTTTGGTTATCAAGTTCTTGGCTCTCCCAGAAACTTCCAGTGCAACTTTATAAATGACTTTAATCTTTTTTTTTTTTTTAATACTTTATTAATCTCTGCCCAATTCTGTTACCATGCTGTAAAATTGGGAAAATGTTACTTCTATGACACTTGTGTATCTCTTTTGAGCTACAAGCTTTTAAAACGGGTGTTTTATTTCAATTTGTTGCTGCAGCACATTGGGGACTAGATAGAAGTTAGATTTTTGGCACTGAAATGATAACTAAATATTTTCTTAGATTTGCGTAGTTAAACAGACCAAAAACATTTTTTGAACATGACCAAAGATGTGTGCAAGTCAGAAAAGGAATACATTAGAGGAATCTGCAGTTTTAATACAAATTTAAATAAAAATAAAAGTGCCTATACGTTAAATGGTATGGAAAACATCAAGCTCTCTGCCTTTTATTATCGGGAGTTTGAACACCCTCGATGGTAAATTACACATGATAAATTTGTCAGGAAATTAAAGCACTGAATAGTGGACATTAAACTGCTATCATAAGAATCTTCTGTCCAATGGGAACATTGGCACTAGTGAAAGGATACCTGTGATAATATATAATTTTAATTGGACTGTGTCATGACAGGCTAGCCAGATGCCAGTAAAAAAAGCCTAGGAAAAAAACTAGTAAGAAAGGAAGGCAAGGTAGTGACTTTATCTATGTATCTTCCCATTTCCTTTAAACTAACTGACAGTTTTTAATCTCTTTAAAATATTTTACATTCTAGATTTTTTTTTTTTTTTAGGATGCAACACTGCAGTATTTTCTGTGATCAGTACAGAATCCTCTGCTGAGGAACAAGGTAAATGTGGAGAAAGAGCACAGTATTCTCATTAAAGGGAAGGTGGAAAGGGACTGCTGTAGGATTTATCCTTGAGGAATCTGCTGCTAAACCTCCAGTATCATAGGTAACTGTGCAAAAGGGTGCGCAAAACTTCAATGCCAAGGCATGAGTTAAAATTTCTAAATGGAAGTCACAGTCCTAAACAATCAAGCAGAACAACTCCCCCTGTGTAACAACTTTTGAGCTTTGATGGCCTTTACCTCATAGGCAAGGGACCTAAGTTGTAAGCACTAGCCTCAGCTGTTAGTTCAAACCTACTTGCAGGAGCCCCCAGAGGTAAGTCCCACATCTCAAGGACCAGGGAGCTAAACCCAGCCTAATCTTGTTGCAAGATTTGGTGAGAAATTTTTTTTTCACGGCTCCTACTCTTCTTTCCATTCTCATGCAGCAACTGCAAGATGCTTCTACCTTGTGTCTCTTTTGTAGGCTGTTCAACCTACTCATAGATGAGACCCAAAGTTGACTTGATGCTTTCCTTGAGTCCAACCTGAATTCAGAACAGATTTTTTTTTTTCTGTTCTGCCTTTTGTAAGCCTGCGTAGCTCTTAATGTACATCACTTGGTCAGAAACCACACAAGAACAAAGAAAAACAATTTTTTTTCTTTTTCTGCTTTCACAGAGTGTAAGCTAATAACTTCATCAAAAAGCTGAGTCTATGGAGTACTATTTGAGAATATAATCACTGTGTTGTACACTCTGTCCTGTAAGGTGCTGCAACTCATATCTTGTCCACCCAAATATGTGCATATATTGATTTGAATGTGCCTCATTGTTTGTAACGATCAAATTTAGTGTCTGTAAGTTGAACTACTTAAAAAGGAGCCCTGCTTTATCAGTTGTTGTGTGAGTGATGTCTGTCGGTTGTAGTGAGGATATTTGATTCTGTTCCAGGTCAGGAAAATCAACATGGATGTTACTGTATTGAGAGCTTGTAGAACTAAAATAATTTTTTAAAAAAATTAAAAATCAGATGCCCTGGAGCCCCAGGAAATGGATTAGAGGCTGTAATATGTTTCTAGTATTTGGGCTTTTTCCAAAATAAAATATGTGTAATTTTGGTAGTTGCAATATTTTTAATTGATGTGTTTATTTTGTTCTGAGTCTCAACTTTAGGCAAACGTAACTTGAGGTGCTTAAAACATCATACCGCAATGCAGAGTAATTGAAACAAGGAAAGCCAAACAACAGCAATAATAATAAAACTTAAATTATTGATGGAAACTCATAAAAAATCTTCAGATACATTTCTGTGTTGATTAACTTTTTGAAGCAATCTCAGAAGTAACTTTGAGAATTTGACCCTAGGGCTTGAAAGCATGTCTGTTACAGGGTCAGCTTCCTCCTTCAGAACTGCATGTATTATATACTTTAATTAAAAAAAAAATAGTGCTAAAGACAAGAAATGAAATTAAAAGCATAGTTTCAGACTCTGGCTGCAGAGAGAAGGCAGGCAGGAGGTGTGGGAGTCTTCTGCCTTATACTCTGGTAAAATAGATCATTTTCTGTGAGAGAATATCTCCTATTTCTCATCAAGATCCCAGCTGCCTGGGAGGATCTTCTCTTGGCTCATTGTAAGCTTCCTTTGGTGAGGATGCCGTCACTTCTTACAGGACTCATGTCTCAGAGTCAAACTGTTTGTGCCTGTGTGTATATATATGTGTACATACATATACTTGTGTATGTATTTTAATTCTTCAAAGCTGAAATAGAGACTTTCCCCTTACATTAATGTCGGAGATGAGCAAAGAGAAATTAATCTTCAAGATTTCTGGTAACCTTGTCAATACTGTGTGGTTAGCCACTGTTGTTTCTAGCTTTTGACAGTGGTCTGTCACGCAGGAGTAACTACTTGAACACAGGTGCTGTTGAGACATTGGGTTTGAGTGACCTGATCTTTTGAAAGATTCAAATTAAAAAAACAAATAGGGCACTCAGCCCAGTGGAAGTCTGGAGAGGCTGGAAAAGCTTATCATGTGCCTGCGCTTGCCTATAGCCACTGAGAGTTGCAAGTTGAGTGAGTGTTACACTGCAAACAAACTCTGAGGACATGGCCCTGGGTTTCTACAGTTCCACTTAATTCAAATAATTATTAATCAGTTGGACTTTTTTTCAAAAAACTCTTTAAGAACAAAAAAAGGAATCTCTTTCACTAAATGTAAAACACTGCAAAAAGCATCCGTAGAATCATTCAATGTAATTAAAAAAGCAAATCAGTTACATGGCAATGTTTGCTCTTGGGGAATCTGGAGGGAGAGGTGTGGAGAATGAAGGCTGTGCATATCTGATTGTAGTGTTTCTGCATCTCCCTCAAAGAGTACATAGCAGGTTACCCTCCACAGCCGTGAGCCCTCTGCCACAGCAATTATTTTAACTGTTGTTTCACTCGGAGCAGATACAGTGGCACAAACGCAGGTCCCTAGTTGGTGCCATATTCAATTTAAAGGATGCAGACAGGACACTCAGGGGGGCCTATGGCACCCTGTCCGATCTCATCACTCAACAGAACAACCTTGGGGGCTGATGCACTGCTCAGCCCCGCTGTCAGGTGGCCTGAACACATTGCCCATCCGGCCTGGCTTGGTGCCCCATCACTGTGCCAGGGTGGCGTATGGCAGCGCGGCAAGGGGCGGCTGCGGCAGGGCTGGCAGCTGGCTGGAGCATGGTGGGGGCAGGCGGCGCCAGCTCAGTCGCAGTTCTGGTAGTGGTGAGATATGATTGCCATGATGGGCTTGCAGATGTCACTTTCCACGTTACTGGTTACAGCATGTGACAGACACCAAGCGCTCTCATACAGCCAGGCGTGGCTTTAGGAATGGGTGCAACAGCCCGAGGACTCATCTAAAATTTGTTCTTCTGCAGAAAACCATGTCTTGAGGATAGTGCATGTGTGTGCATGCAGGGAGTGCCTTCCAGACTTTCTACTTATCCTCTCTCATTCTTGTCTCTTTCCCCCCCCCCCCCCCCCCCCCCCCACCACCCCCCCCCCCCCCCCCCCCCCCCCCCCCCACACCCCCCCCCCCCCCCCCCCCCGCCAATAACATCCCACTTATTCAAAACTCATCTCAGAAAGTGGCTGTGTGAGCCAAGATGCCTCCTGCTGATACACACAGTGGGCTAACGCTGATGAGATTGGCTCTTTACTATGCTTATTGTTTCAGATTGGTGTAGAAAATTTAAAAGTCACTGGTTAACGTCATGTCAAGTTAGGGGAATTATGATGACTCAGGGTGAATGTGACAATTGTTTTAGAAATTTTCTTTGTCAGCAAACTGAAATTCTGAGTAAAAATATGCACAAGTAATTCTAAAAGTTTATTATAAGGAGTGAAAGGAGAGAAAAAAACCAATTAGTGAACATTGATGATAACAGAGTTCAGATGACTAAGAAACTTGAAGAGTTTAAAATTGTGTTAAGATGTGAATTTTTGGCTAAACCTCAAGTCATTGAGTTGACTAGTGTGTTTGCCATGACATCCATTACTATTACATGGCAGATTTATCAGATTAAATTGCGGAAAATCTTGTTTGGAAAGGTTTTCTTTCAAAACTACAAAAAAAAAATTAATACTGTAAAAACAAAACAAAAAGCACTGCTTACTGATTTTAACAGAAGGAACAGACACCTTTCCATGAATAAAGAGATGTACTGTACTGTTTTTTCTTAATTGGTGATTTATAAGGATACCTATGGTCACTGTTGGGAAGGTAAAATGAACATATTGCAATTTATTACTACAGCTGGCAACTGAGATTTAGACTGTATTTCAGGATTTCTAACCTGTGCCAGTAACTTGCCAATATGTACTCTATTAATAGCACTGTGCATTGTAGTACCTGCCTACCAAATGTGCATATTTTGTTGTCTTTATTTTGGAATACTCTTAGGTTTAATTATCTTACTATAAAATTATTTGAGATCCACAAATCTAAATATTTTAGAAGCATTTTAAAAGGCTATGCAGTACCTGGTCAATCATATTAAAAATGACTGTGATGAGACAATTCTTCAATACCCAGCCAGTGTTCAACAGAACTTATTCCGTTAATCTTAAATGATTTTTAGTTAGATGAGTTTGCAAGTTCCACTGGATGTATAGTGTACAACAAGAGCAGTGACACATTTTTAGAAGAAACTCTTGTAGGGGAAATATGTAAGAAAGTATGATGAGCATCTGAAAATCAGTTCTGGTAAGCTATTCTCCAAGAGCAAAATTCAGAAAACTTAACTTGCTTGGGAATTCTTTTTTTTTTTTTTTTTGGAAAAGAAAAGCATTTTTTTTAATGTTTTATAGCATGAAAACATAAGAGTTATTAGTGATCTTTTTAAAATGTCTGGTGGTGGTGTTTTTTGTTTGTTTGGTGGGTTTTTTTTGTTGGTGGTGGTTTTTTTTTTTGAGGGATCTGATTTGCCTTTGGTCCTTTACTCCCAGGGCAACTAGAACATGGAAAGCATCTTTCGCCACAGTGATTATTTGGCCAAGGAATTCCAGGTTAAGATAAAAATAAATGTTTATTGGGATCACTTTATGATCCTGAAACATTCTTACTCTCTGTGTAGATATCTCTCTTTCTACTGTCTCCTACCACCTACTTCATTGCAAATGAGATTTTTTTTTGCTGTCAACTTGTAAAAATTAAATTTCCTGGAAGCAAGAATATGATATGGAATTCTTCTTTGGGCAGAGGGTGTAAACCCAGTTATAGTATGCTGAAGTACTGTTTAGCTAACTAGTCAAAACCTATTTCTTTAGCTAAGGTCATTTGCACAGGCAAAGATTTTCACTGTAAAATATTTGAAAGCAGCTTTGCAGGAGAGATTACAATGGGTTTCCTAAGAAATGTGTTTCTCTGTTTTCAGACTTTTTTTTCCCCCCTACTCCTTCTCCCTGAGAGAAAGGTAGGGGGTTGCTGCTGTGGACATAACAGATGACACTAAAATCAGAAGTTGTTTCTGCTTTGCAGTTTTGTAACAGTTCTTAATATTATTCTTTCCAGGTAGGTTTTTTGGTGGGGCAAGGACAGAGCAAGAACATCAACAATGTAATAAACCAAGAGTTGTTTAGTTTGGATGTACTCTGTATGTCTGTTTCGAATGGGAACCAACACCAGCTCTACCACTTTTATCTCTTACTGTACAAACAATAGCAGAAAGCTGCTGGTGCATCACCTGTGTTGTAGCCAAATTGGCAAAACCGCCTCCTTCAGCCCATGGGTTAGTGGGAGAGAGCAGACTGGAAGCTTATGTCCACTGACTCCCCAGTCTGGTGGCTTCTCCACTGAATGTCTTTCCTCCCAGGAAGGGTTCTTAGATTTCCTTTCCTATGAGATGAGAATTTCCTTAGAAGAAAAGCTCTATTTTCTTCCTGGGGAAACATTTAGTATCTTTTGTGAAGTAAAACTCCACCATGAAGCATTTGAAGTTTAGGACAGGAGAGCACTCATTTCAAGTAAGTGGTGACGATACAGTACAGCACTGAGTTTAAATGAGAGCTCTGGTTTTGTTCCCTTTACGGTATTTTTTTAAACAAGGAATCCTTAACAATGTTGTATTACTCACGTTGTACCCTTCCAAAAGATCCAGTTCAAAAGATCCTTAATACTACGTCATTTGATAATCATGATGCAGAACATTTCTGATGTAAAGTTGACAGTGTGATTTACTTGAAGGGCATATATTGCTGTTACATTATGAAAATCCTGAGTTTCACGATGTGGTGTTATCACTGCTGTGGAAACCACTGACTACTCTACCTACTTCTCTAAGGAGCAGAGAAACCTTGCGCTTGGGTAAAACAAATGCAAATAGGGAAAAAATAAGAAAAAAGAGGAAAAGAGTAGGGAAAAAAGTCCAAACAAAACGTCCCCAAAGCCCAACATATTTGTTCAGTGATTCTATTTTGGCATGGGCACACTTAATGTATTTTAACTGATTGTGATTATTTCTGTAACTGGCTGCCTATGATGGCTGCTTCACCAGTATCTGCTGAAATTATGCAAAAAGTGCAAAGCCAAATCCCAGAGTGAACTGTCCTTGACTTGCAGACTGTTGATCCTGAAGCTTCCTGGCTTACTTCCTTTCCTGGTGGTATAAAAAGCAGGAGTGGCCAAAATACATCCTAGGGGCAAAAAGCCTAAGCTTGAGTGATACTGAACCCTTGCAACTTCCAGCAAAACCCTAGCATCTTCCCAAATGTACTCATAATTTTGCAGCATCAGGCATCAAGTGTGGGTATGTTTGCTGCTGTCTACAATGAGAACTCAATAGCCTTATAATGTGATACACACGAGTCCACAGATCCACTGTCTGTCTGCCCTCTCTAAAGAAATCCCCCATATTGGTCACCAGTCAAAGAACAAGTGGGAGGCTTTCAGAAGTGTGGGTTTCAGAAGGAGCCTTTCAGAAGTGCAGCTGGATGGTTACATTCAAAGAGTTGTGATCAACGACTCGATATCCAAGTGGAGTTGGTGTGATGAGTGTGATGAGTGGTGTTCCTTACAGGTTGGTATTGGGACCAGCCCTGTTTAACATATTTGTCAGCAACAGGGACAGCAAGTTCACTGACGACACCAAGCTGTGTGGTGCAGTTGATACGCTGGAGGGAAGGAATGCCATCCAGAGGGACCTTGACAGGCTGGAGAGGTGGGCCCATGCAAACCTCATGAAGTTCAGGGAGGCTAAGTGCAAGGTCCTGCATATGGGTCAGGGCAATCCCAAGCACAAATACAGGCTGGGTGGTGAACGGATTGTGAGCAGCCCTGAGGAGAAGGACCCGGGAATGCTGGTGGATGAGAAGCTCAACACGAGCTGGCAATGTGCACTTGCAGCCCAGAAGGCCAACCACATCCTGGGCTGCATCAAGAGGAGTGTGGCCAGCAGGTCGAGGGAGGTGATTCTCCCCCTCTACTCTGCTCTGGTGAAACCCGACCTGGTGTACTGCGTCCAGCTCTGGAACCCCCAACACAAGGAGAACGTGGAGCTGTTGGAGCGAGTCCAGAGGAGGGCCATGAAGATGCTCAGAGGGCTGGAGCACATCTCCTATGAGGACAGGCTGAAAGAGTTGGGGCTGTTCAGTCTGGAGAAGAGAAGACTCCGGGGAGACCTTATAGAGGTCTTCCAGTGCATAAGGGGGCATACAGGAAAGATGAGGAGAAACTCTTTAGCAGGGCCTGTTGTGACAGGATAAGCAGTGGTGGTTTTAGAATAGAGGGAGGTAGATTCAGATTAGACATAAGGAAAAAAATTTTACAGATAGGATGGTGGAACACTGAACAGGTTGCCCAGAGAGGTGGTAGATGCCCCATTCTTGGAAACATTCAAGGCCAGGTTGGATAGGGCTCTGAGCAGCCTGATCTAGCTGGAGATGTCCCTGCTTCTTGCAGGGTGGTTGGACTAGATGGCCTTTAAAGGTCCCTTCCAACCCAAACTGTTCTGTGATTCTAAGTAGTGAAGTAATAAGAGACCCTAAATAATAGGAGTAAGTCCCATACAGACAGCCTTTTACCTCTCTCAGAAATGTTGAAATGCCAGTTTTACTCTTTTAATGCTTGCATGAAGCATTGAAGATAATTTCAGCATCAATTTTGTCTCCATTCCTTACAAACTTAAGTGCTTATCTTCTCTCCACCTTTCTGCTCATCATTCATCCATCTACATATACTTGATCCCCCTGCACCCACCTTTCCCATTTCCACATCCTTCTGTTCATTCAATGGTCTATTTTAACCTATCACACAACTAAGAGAAGTATAACAAATGATATGTTCTACAGAGGCATTTTGGGTATCCCACAGTACTTCAGAGTATATGCACTAGATGAATTTTTCACATGTTTTCAAAGTTTTCTTCTCAGCTGTTAGGATAAGATATATGGGTTTATAGCACTCCCTGGTGCAAATGTTGTAGTTGGGGAGTGGTAGGTGAGAAGCTGTGATTATTAATCTAAATTGTTGTCTTAGATTGAGGAGAACTTAAATTCAAAGGAGAGCTGGACACTCTCTTTCTAGATTAGAGAGAGTTGAACATCACACGTTGAAAGACACAGTTTGTATTGCAACAATACCGTATTCCAGCCCTGAAGTATCCAGGAGGTTCTTTGCACCGATTTTAACAGCTGGGAGAATTGAGGAGTATAAAGTTTCAGTGGCATTTCCTCCCTTTGAGGAGATGGAGGTCAAATAATAGCTCTCCCACAAAGTAAGAATATAAGTATGTCATGTGGAACTACTGTGTAGTACTCAGATGAGGTGCACTATGGAGAATTTTCGCTTTTCTTGTTTTTATTTTTTTCTGGAGAAAATGATTCCTTAAAAAGTGACTATGGTAAAAACTCACTGTACAGGTAGGCAAAATTTTATACCTTACAGAAGGGGAGAGTATGCAGAGTACATTTTCTACTGCAATATGCATTACTGCTACCTACAATAGACTGAAAAACTGAAAAATTATTTTCTAACAGAGTTTCCTGTCAAGGAATTAGAAATAGTGAATCTCACATAAACCTGAATAATATAGATTACTTTTACTCAGATTTTTCATGAAATAGAGTAATAGTAAGAGAAGTTGGCTCCTTGCTATCTTCTCATAGGGAACAAGACATTCCAGGCACAAAACCTAGTATTTTAAGTTGCTGTGTGATATCTTATAGTCATTCTGCCTCTGTAGGCAAACACAGTGATATGTACCTCCCCAGCAATATAGTAGTGCATACCTCTGAGCAAAACACAGTGGGAAGTGAAATGAGTATAGAGTATCAAATGCAGATTACCATGTGCTCAGCAAATACAAGAGAATATTTGTATCCAGTCAAGAAATAAATATTCAAGAAGTGGCAGAAATTATCAATATGGATGACCAGGGAAATACAGGAGGAAATAAAGGCCAGGAGAAATGCAGCTAAGACATCTATAATTTATTTTTTTTTAAATGTTTTGCCAAGAAAATCCCACTGAGAGCTAGCATCTCATTTCCAAGAAATCCCTTAGGATAAATCAGAAGTGTTAGCTCTGAAAGAGAAAGTATAGAAGGCAAAAGAAAAAAAAAAGTAAGGAAATGATCAAGAAAACTGAGATCAAGAATTAAAGGAAAATTACATGGGGTGTGAATATGAATAATAAAAGGTTATACAAATGTAAAGTATATGGAGCAAGAGGTTGATGAGAGAGACTGCAGGCCCTGCGGGGGAATACTGAAAGGAAATATATAAAATATAATTAATTTAAAAAAAAAACTTTGGAGCTGAGCTGGAAGAATAGTAGAAATGTGGAATATTGGCATTGGGGATAAAGAGAGATTTGAACCAAGCCTTAGATCAAAACTGTCAGTACTTGCAATGTTTCTCTTACAACCACGGTAACCTAGAAATATAGATGTTTTCTTATTGATCCTATATGCTATAAGACCTCAATAAATCTTGTGCAAATGTCAAATGGGTCTCAAGATATTAAAGTACAGTAGGAAACAGAAGAAACTGTAGAATTTAGAGGGGTTTTAGGTTTGGTGCAAGCCTATATACCCTTGCATCACGGAAACTGATGCTAGACACTTAAAATTAAATATTGAAGTTGGTTATTTCAGCACGGAAGTTGGCTAAATTTCAGATTTTTGTTCCACAAGTACAAGATCCAGAAGGTAATTAGACTTGCTGGTTGTACAGCATTTAAGTAAATGAAGCCATATTATTTAAGGGCCTTAATATAGATGCAGAAGTCAAATTCTAGTCAGACTGTAAAAGACAAACTGGACCAGATACTTACAGTACAAGACATAAAATAGCAGGTGTTGGTGAGCTTTGTCCTTTATTAGGTGTTCCAGTTGCTAATAATTTTCAAGGTTGATCAGAGCACAGATGGTTCATTTTCTGAATAATTTTGAAAGATAAAAAGCTTAGTCTCATTCTATATTAAAAAAATTATGCACACAGAATTTTCTCTGACAGAAAACTGGAGCGGTGGATGTGGTTGAGGGTGTATTTACGGGTTATTTAAAATGTTCTGTTGCAGGCAGAAGGGTTCCAAATTTGACTTTATTTTCCATTATCTATACATGTATACAGAAATATAAGTTAAAATTAATTTTTTTTTAAATTGGTCCTTTTTCTTGTAAAATAATGATTTTACAGTACTCTCTGGTTACGTTTGCTTTTTTCCCTCCTGTTCCATTCCTGATTTTTCCATAAGGTTTTAACTGTTGTCTTGATTTTATGATGCAGTTCAACTTTGATGTAATAACAGACTTCTGTAAGGTGTGGTTTTAATCAAAATATGTCTACTTAGTTCTCACAGTGTTCTCTTTAATCCCTAAAGCTTTGACCCTCTCACGTGACAGACTGATGATTTGCTATAGTATTTGAACTGTTGAAAACCTTCAATTCTTGGGAGATATATTGGCCAAGAAGGTAATTTAACTGTCAACTTTGTGATCATAATGGTGACCCACTAACAATAATAGATTGATTATCTGCTAATTCAAGATAAATAAGATTTCTTTTAGTTCTAATGGTGATATCAGAACTTAAAGGAAAAATTACTTTTTTTTTTTTCTTATTTTCTTTGGAGAGTGTGTGTCTATGAGATATTCCTCTAGTCATAATCTGTTAACAGCTGAATGTGAACTCACTGTGATGCAATGCTTGTAGCTAGCAAATAATTAAAGGATACATGAGCAAATGGCATATGTGCACGTGTAACCTTTGAATTAGGAAAGATTCAAGCCACTAATTAAAATAAAGTTAGGGAAAAGCTGGACAGATACAGACTGACCAGGAAGTCAGTGTGGGTTAATGAAAGGGAGGTCGTGCTTCACATATTCAATTAACTTCTCCGAGAAGGGGAGATAGTCAATGAGACTTGACAGGGGTAAAGAAAAAGATATAATGTATTATGACTGCAGGAAGGCTTTGTGACACAATACCACCCAACATTTCATTAGCCAGTCAGGGATTGATGGTGGAATTAGTCACTGGATACAAAAGGGCTTGGGAGCTTGGATCGCAGTGAGTAGCAAAGTGCTATTCATTCGTTAACAAGAAGTGATGAATGAACAACTGCAGAATTGGTGTCCAGACCGGGTCAGCTTTCAGTACAAGAGAGACAACTATAAGCAGAGCAGACAATGAAGCATTAACATTTGTACTAAACAATAATCTCAGCCTAGACAAGTCTCATCAATGAGCTAAAGCACCCTGGCTAAATTAGAGCCTAACTAAAAAGTAGCTTATTTTGCTAAGATATTGAATTATAAACTAATGGAAATTGTGTGTTAAAAAAGGGAGGAGTAAAATCCATTTTTTTAAAATGAATTCAAGCTACAAGTCATGCTGGATGTGACAGTTTTGGTAAAAGAAGATAACATCTTAGCTGGAATATTAGAGGTGTTCAGCCCCAATCTGCATAGGTCTTAACGATTATGTACCTCGAAAGAGTAAGAGCAGATTTAAAAGGTTGCACAGCCTTTGGAGTCCTGTGCTCCAGGAAATATTGAAGAACTGCAGAGCATGAAGGGTGAAACTGGGTCGTTGCTTTTTTTTTTTTTTTTTTTTTTTTTTTTTTTCAGACTAGCTCAGGTATACAGAGGCACAGCAATTATGCTTGTCATTGGGACACTGATATGCAGCTTTTGGGAGGGTGTGAGGTGATTGTGCCTGCATGGGTTAATGCAGAACCCCTCTTCTGAGAAAATGAGAGAATATTGAAAAATATGGCACAGGGTAGTATTCGTCTAAAAGATTAGGTGAGTTGTCAGTCAAAACGTGTTGGGAAATGTGTGTGAATTAAGGCTTACCTCCCTCCTATGGACACTTGATGTTTACATTCAGTTGCTGGCTTTCTTTACCAGCGCAGTAGCTTTGTGCAGAAGATTTGTTCTGGATGGACAACAGGCCCAATAATTTTGTCTCTTTGCTGTGTTGTGATACTGAGATTACACTATCCGCAACATGTGCAAATTAGGAGTGAGATTTTTCTAAGATTTCACAATTGATTTAGCTGTGCTCCTTACTGGAAGACAGCAGTAAAATTCCCTTTGACTTCAATGGGAGAAAAGGAGTCAGTACTGCATACTTCTGAAAATCCAATGCTAATGCCTTTCCTCTTGCATTTAGCCATATATATATATGCAAAATCTGTTGATGGATTTCAGTGAGAGTTATGCATAAGTAATCAAGGGCAAAATAGGCTACAAAATGTATAGAAGTAAGGCAGACCTCAGGGAAAAAAACTAGAAACCTCAGTTTGATGTTCCTCTATGAGTCTCTTATTAAAAATGCCAATATATACAGCTTCCGAAGAGGTTAACAACTATAGAGAATGAGATGTACACAAGGTAGTATTTCTGCGTTTTGTCTGTACTGCTGTGAAAGCTGTGTCCCTAAATGAAACCTTTCAGCCTAACAAAGATTTCCTTTCATTTTTGCATGATAAAAACATATTCCAGTGAATCATGCTTAGCTTGGCTGGAGGGTGGGCACATTAGTATTGATCTTCAGATAGCTAGAGAAGGGTGTTTTGAGGCTTTGCAAAGTACTTAAGATGATTATCTGTTCTACTGTGGAGTAAGTTGCCCTACAGTATGACCTCTCAGTTTGAGAAGCTTGCTATTGTGTCTTAATTGACTTGTGCTCTGGAGATTTGAGAAAATAAAATAAAAGAAAGTGATGTTCTCTGAAAAAGTATCATGTATTTCATGACTTGGATGTAGAATTTCCAGAAGCAGCAAAGTCCAGCAAAAGCCTGTTACTAGCAGGCGTCTCACAGTCTTTGAGAGCAAAGCTTGAAGCATTTTAATTGAACCCTACAGAGTCTGGCAGGCTTCTGTTTCTCAGTTCAGTGAAGACATCTTGTTTCTTAAGTGGTATTTTTCCTTTCTGTAATCAAGTAATGATTAGGCTAGTTGTGCTCTCTCTTTTTCTCTCTCATTCCCCTGCTTGTTCCTGAATGTTGCTATTTTCTTGTTCAGATCAATGCTGGTGGTTGATATAGCAGTGACTGCTGCTGCGCATCAGGCTTGAGTAGTTGCAGGCACCGGAGTCCTGATTTCCTACGGTGCTGGCTAATTCTCCTAGCTGTTCCTCCTTGCCTTGTGCTGACAGCTAGTTCTCTAGCAAGACGTAAAACATGTCCCAAGCCCTGAATATTCAACTTGACCTGCATTTTAGAAAGCAAGTGTTTTGTGCTTGAAACGCTCAGGAGAACACAAATTAGTACCTGGGGCAAAATTATAGGCATGATTCATCTGTTGAATTGGATTCTCAGAGACACATGCTTTTATTCAAAATCTGAATCATGTTGAGAGTGTCTGGAAATACTACCTGAGAGCTTGATTAATAGGAGGCAAGCACCAAGTGGTGTTAGAACTGTTGTATCATTACTAATATATGCAAACCCCCTACTTGTTGATTACTATTCAGAAATTGGTCTGACTGCAAGACTAGAGTAATTGGCTTTCTGTTCTGTAAAATAGCATATCACCAGTTGGACTATAAAATTTTGCATGGTGTTGGGAGTAGTTTAGTCTTCTGTGGCACTAAAGTCGTTATAAATGGCTGCAAGTAAATAAAAAAAAAAAAAAGATTCTCAGTACTCAGAATGGGAATTTTTTTTTTTGCTTTAGGTACAGTGTGATTAAAACTAAACATAACATTATAAATACTAACATAAAAAAAATCTTAAATAGATTTACCCCCCCTTGCATACTAATGATTTTTAAATGAATTAGGGAAGAGACAAATTACCCCAAATAAAAGCTTCTGCTTCTGTTTAGATTTATACAGTGTAAGACCTGAAAAACCTCAGAATGCTCTATTTATCAAAACCATTATTTTTTAATTTAAAGGAAATATGAAGGCATTTAAACTAATTATGGAGGAAAGCCTACCAAACTGCAGTCATAGAGTCATAAGACTCTGTTTGCAAAAGCAAGAAAATTAGGATAACTGACTGAATTCTTAACTTGCCCACATGGGCAAGGATGAGTTGGCTGCCCAGACTCTCTGTGGGTTTTGAAGCGAACCAGAACACTTTGTTAGACCCTGAAAGAAATCCCTTTCAAGTGAAAGAAAGAAGTGCAGACAGACAAGGACCTGCCTTCCTGCTGAACTATCTGAAGGTTGGATTTCAAACCTGCTTTTTAACTCTAGATTCAGGATTCTCTTAAGATTTAGTAAAAAATACTGAAATGAGTGCATCTCTGTATTTTTCCAGCATCAGTTTGCGATCAGAATCCAGTAGTATCCAAGTGTACCATCGGATTTCTAGGATACTCTTGGGAGAAAGTAGTGATGTAACATTGGATAGCAATATTCAGCAATCTGTTTGTACCATTGCATTATGCTTGTTTACTTTGTAGACCTCTTAGGATTTTATTTATTTAATTATAACTTTAAAAATCAACAATAACCAAACAAAAAAAAAACTCACCAGCATTTGAACAGAAATAACTTATGTGTGATAAGGATTTATTAGAGAAGACAAGGTTTTGTTGGAGAATACAGTCAAAGCTCAGACTTCTGGTGTAACCATGCCAACTGATTCAACTTTAGTTGTGAATGGCATTTTTAGATCCAAGACTAATTTTCATCAATCAAACATAAGCTTCTGCTCCCCTCCCTCCCCTCTCTGAATTTTTATGCTTGCTAACTGGATTTTATTTCAAGGGTTAAATATAAAATTGTAACTGTGATTCTGTCACTTACCCCATTGGTCATAGTCCACATGCCATGGAACATGAATGTGAATATGAGTTTCCCATAGGCAAGGCATGTGTCTTACCTATGAAGCTGATAGTTACATAAGGAGGTATGGGGGTTTGTTTGTTTGTTTTGAATTACTTTGTGGAAAACTTCAAGGTGTCTTACATTCTTTCGAAGGTCTGTAGCTAAATTGTTTCCTATATAGAGGAGGAAAAGGTGTCAGCAGATGAATGAAGTACCTAACTTAGGTTTTCAAGAGTTACAGTGGTAACTATCAGATGGAGATGGGAGATAAGGAATAAGGCATTTTTTTCTCTAGTGATCTTATGGCCTCAGTACACATTTATGCAAGATGGGAATAGCAATTCTTGGAGGTAACTTTAGATTTGACGAAGAAGTTCAGATACAGAGAACTTGGAGGTTCTTTAAGTCTTCTTTAAGGAGACTGGAGTCTTAAAGCCTTCTTAAACTGATGATTACCATCATGGCATTGTTAAAAGGAAGTTTTGTAATATTGGGATTTGCCTAATAACGATTGTCATACAGTTGTGTCATAATTAAAGTCTGTGAATACTGGAGATCTGATTGTATGACATAGCTTGCATATTGATCATGATTTTCTTATCTGGCCCAAATCTTCTATGCTGATGATGAGAGGCATGAATGTACAAATAATAATACGCATGCTACATTCTATTTTAAGTAATTTGCTACAGTTAAGAAAGCTGATAAATTAATTAGTACTTCTGATTTTTGCTGACTATGCTATCTGTAATTAGGGATATTGCTGCAGTTACAGCTGAAAATTGCTAATTGTAGCTTCTAAGTGCTTTTGTAATACACATTTTGCTATAGACATATCTCTCTTTTTTTTTCTTTCTTTTTTTTCCACCCTCCCAAAACATTCAGTCTGTTCTTGGTTTTTCATCAGTGTTTGTGATATAAAGATTTAATTTGAGGTATAAAGTAGTTGCATTCCTTGAGTTTTCCAAAACCTGCTTTTACCAATACTAAGTCATTGCTTAGGTAGGAGAAGATTCCTACAAGTGTATTTGGATTTTATGGAAAAAAAAAATGATGCCTATAGTCTTTTTCCAAAGTTTTTTGGTGTTTGGAAGCAATTCCAAAATTGAACTATAAATAAGACTCTTGAGAAAGCAATTATTAACTTTTCTCAGTCTTTGCATTTGATCAATACTTAAATCTGGTTCACTAAAGGTTTAACTGCTTAAGAGTCCTTTTCATATTTTATTTTTTTCCCTATATTCACCGAAACCCCAGGAACATGAAATCTCATGAGGAAGTTTGTTCTCAAGACAGCAGTCCCTTGGGACGAAGAAATTAAGGAAGTTTCAGATGTTTGGATGTTTATGTGGATAATGACAATAATGAGAACTACACTTCAGACTAATAGAAATGCTGGATGTGATGTTAAATATCATATCTAATGCTTAAGATTACTTAGAGATAAGAAGGTACAGGATACATTGGCTCATGCAAGCCATCTTCTGAGATATCTGGCCTTGTGTGGTGTGCCTCTACTTTGAGTGTCATCTGTGCCAAAGCCAGACAGACTGGACTGTAGCTCTGTCTACAGCACTGTACCTTAGCATCTGCCTATTGGCTGGGAGAAATCTGTGTTTTGTGTTTTGGATCAGCTCGACTATCCAGGGTAAAAGATGCCTTCAGAAGAGGAATGCTAATGATAGATGTGATTAATATTGTTAAGAATGCAAGTAAACCTAGAAAAATGTCATCCTATACTGTGCAGAAGAGCCTTTCCATCAGCGCTAAGTCAGACATTCTGAAGCCTTCTGAACCGGACAGTGGTTAAGTCGTGTATTTTCTGTTACTGATTAGAGAACAAAAGCAATGTAGCTACTACTGTCTTCTCAGTAATAATGATGTCACAGGAGTAACGATAGGGGGCTGGAGTGGTCAGAGTGTGTTGGCAAAGATCAGAGCTTGTCAAATAAAGCTCATTAACATAGTAGAAATCTATCTTAGGTTCTTTTTTTACACAACTGAATTGTTACTTCAGCATCTGTGTCCTAGGAACCTCCTGCAAATAGTTTGGCCCCAATTCTTCCATGTGGCACTCCCTCGTAGTACTATTCTTGGCTTGATTACAGAGAAGAAATTACATTTGCATCTAAAGAGTGCATCATCTCTTCTTTTTTTCACATCTCATATTCTTTTCATAAATATCCTTCTGTGCCATTGGTTATCAGTAAGAAAATCTTGGGTTTTTGGAATTTCTATGCATATCCCAGCCTGTGTTTATGTTCTCATTTTTTCCTATTCGGAAGCAGTCTCTGCTTACTGTACATCTGTTGCAAAACAAAAGATGACAAAGTGGTTTATGTATCAGTTTGATTTATAGATAAAGACTTAAATGATAACATGGTAAAGCAGACAAATCCTGCAAAAAACCCTGGCAGATGAGATGCATTAAATGAAAGAGTGGCTATAAACAGTTCAGATGACATGTGTGTGTACTAGCGTTGTCATCAGCATGCATGAATTTCAGTGGAGAGGCTGCTATAATGAGTGTGCAAGCTGATGACTTGAAGATTTTTCTTCTTTTTTTTTCTTTTTTTTTTTTCCCCCTCCAACTGAGACATTTGCCAGCAGTCTATGAACTAAAATCTCTGTAGCAAATCATAAGAATTTGTTTCTTTTCATGTCTGTATGATACAAGCAGGAACATGACAAGATGCCACCCCCCACCCCCATCCTTAAGAAGAGAGTCTTTGTTTGGTGCTCCGTGTTGTGGGTGTGAGACTGAAGTTCAGTGAGAATCCCTGTTTGTTTGTTCTCTGCTTCCACTTTTCTTTGATGATGTGAAGCCGCTGATCAAGGCAGGCACCTCTGCCTCTCCCCATCACACCTGAAGACATGATGTCTTTCTTATTAAGTGGTGGAGGAGGCTCATGCGGATCAGTATCTCACTACTCCTCTGTGAAATGTTGCCTTTGGCCATTAGATGAGCAGTGAGTCTTAACTAACGGGTTTAGAAAGGTTAGCGAAAGCCATCATAGTGCAATTCAGATATTAGAAGGCTGCTGTTATATCCCACCAAAGCCTGGACAAACCTGCTTTCGTCAGCTTCTCCTCACAGGGCAAGTGCTTCAACCCCTGGAATCATCTTGCTGGTCTTCTGGAAACCTGGTGAATATTTCCACAACACGGAGTGTTCTCCTCTGTGCACAAATCTGAGCTTAGATTGTCACCATCTGAGTAAAGCTACACCAGTTCTTCAGTTACTTAATTTTTTGCACATGCATTGTTAGCACAATTTCAGATCAGATCCTACACTGGTGTACACCTTGGGAAACAGAGAGTGGTCCATTTTCAGCAAAAGCTTTGCAGGTACTAACTGAGTACTTATTTTTCCCGCACCTCTATTAAACAAGTGCTACCTTCCCTTTGCAAATGAAGAAACTAGAGGCAGATAAATAATAGATAAGAAGTAGACAGCTGTAGAGGCAGCGCGAAACAGAGCCGGATTAAGAGCTTGGCTGTTCGGTAGCCCTACTTTTGTGATCACACTTACAAACTTCTCTCTCCTAAAAGTTAGTTTGTGACACATTCACAGCAACTTTAATTGCTGAAGCCTAACTACACAGTAGACTTTCATGTCTAAAGAAAGCAGTGAGGTGCCTTGTATCCATAATTCAGATATTTTGAATTTTTGGACTTACTTCATTGACAGCAAATCCTGGAGGCATGCGATTTCCTAGCTATTTGCTCAGCATATTGAGGACAACCTCTTGGTGGCAGGCAGCTCTGTGCTTACATCTGAAGGGTCTTGAAAAACGTTTTTTCTTTTTACTGCATCATGCATGATATAGTAAGGGGGATATTCTCTGGCTGTGCCTGTCAGGAGGCATACTCACATGTTGAAAAGCATGGACTGTATAATCCCTGGGATAAGGCTCCAGCCATGCTTCAGCAGGTGGTTTAGGATGTGAAAGACAGGCTAAAAGCCTTAATTGCCCAATCTTGGAGCAGTGATTTGAATCCAGCTCTCCCAACCATAAAAAAAACCAAACCTAGCTCCTAAAAAGTCAATAAATTTTCAGGAAGGCTTTTCTTAGTTTCTTCTGGAGAAGCTCTTTCACTGTGTATGATATCTAATATACACAGGTCTCCAACATTGGGAAAAATGGACAGCAAAAATACCATAGAGGATCACTCAGGCACTGACAAGTGTACTGGTGCTTTATTCTGCTGAGCTGACTCTGCAATGGATGGCATAGATCTAGCAAAACTTTTTAGGTTCTTCAGAAGGCCAGACAGCCCAGATCTGGGCTAGCTCTATGTAAAATCTCTCTGCTTCATCGAGTGTATGGCTGTGATCTACTTTCTGGAAGGCAATGCAAATGTGCTGGAGCTGCCTCTGCTGTGCCCCGAGTCAGGTCCAGAGGTCTTTCTGACTTGAGTCAATGCCTGCAAGCAATCTAGCTGTGCTCACACAATGCCTGTATTGGCTAATAAGTCTGTAGATCTGGGCTGGCCATAGCGGAGCTGGGCTTACCCCATCTACTTTCGTGACATGCTAATAAACTGGAGGGAGAGTGCTTGGGTGAAGGTGAGTTGCCTGTGTATTAATTAGGCGAGAGGGAAAGAGAGGAAACGACTCCGTAGTGCTGCTGTTTAGAGCACTCATCTGGAAGAAAAAACGATGCCTCCCTTTCATTGAATGTGGAAGTATTTCCTACAAGGATGGGTAGGAAGAGCCACTAACACTTTTTCACTGCAGGAGATCACTTTTGGTGCAAAGGGTTGAACTCTGTGAGCCTGCACATAGGCTGGAAATTTCTTGTGGAAGTAAAACCAAAATCTGAGTGAGGCATTATCCCCCCTCCTCAGCATTCCCTAACGTTAGTTCCAAACAATTCACCATCTTTCCCACTACCTGCATCCCACTCTTGGATATTTCTCCTTTTTCCATTCCTTCTCCCACATGTTGTAACAAGTAGCCTCAGGATGTAGCATCCAAAGCCTTTGCCATAGCACTGCTGAGCCTAAGCTTCCTATGTGGTTAACATAGCTACACTGAAGCAAAGTTTGGTTACGGTACTTGTGAGGCCTCATCAAATTTGGGCATTTCTTCTGTAAGGTCCCAAGTAGAATGTCTAAAAGTGACAAAGTGCAGGAGATCCTCTGTTTGTACAGTCTAATCAACCAAGGGGGGAGTGGCTTATCTGATGGAAATTTCTCTGTTTACCACTGCAAAACCACCTGCATGGTGAGAAAGATTCCCTTTCATCTGCCTATATTTTCTTTATAACTATGATTGTATGGCAATTTTGTTTTTTTTTTGTGGGTGGTGGGGTTTTTTTTTGTTGTTTTTTTTTTTTTGGTCTGTGTGTCTAGCTGTGGCAGGTATATAGAATCATAGTATGGTTAGGGTTGGAAAGGACCTTCAAAGATCATCTAGTCCAACCCTCCTGCAAGGAGCAGGGACATCCCCGGCTGGATCAGGTTGCTCAGAGCCTCATCCAACCTGGCCTTGAGCGTTTCCAGGGATGGGGCATCCGCCACCTCTCTGGGCAACCTGTTCCAGTGCTCCACAACCCTCATAAAAAATTTTTTCCTCATGTCTAATCTAAATCTACCTCCGTCTATTTTAAAACCATTACCCCTCGTCCTATCACAACAGGCCCTACTGAACAGCCTCTCCCCATCTTTCTTGTAGGCCCCCTTGAGGTACTGGAAGACTGCTATCAGGTCTCCCTGGAGCCTCCTCTTCTCCAGGCTGAACAGCCCCAACTCTCTCAGCCTGTGCTCATAGGAGAGGTGCTCCAGCCCTCTTATCATCTTTGTGGCCCTCCTCTGGACCTCCTCAGGACTGGTCTCGATCCATTCTGTGCCCAGCCTGTATTTGTGCCTGGGATTGCCACGACCCATGTGCAGGACCTTGCACTCGGCCTGGCTGAACTTCATGAGGTTAGCGCAGGCTCACCTCTCCAGCCTGTCCAGGTCCCTCTGGATGGCATCCCTCCCTTGCAGCGTGTCGACGGCACCACGCAGCTTGGTGTTGTTGGCGAACTTGCTGAGGGTGCACTCTATCCCACTGTCCATGTCGCCGACAAAGATGTTGAACAGGGCCGGGCCCAACATGGACCCCTGAGGAAGACCATTCGTCACCGGTCTCCACTTGGACATTGAGCTGTTGACCACCACTCTCTGAGTGCGGCCATCCAGCCATTTCCTTATCCACTGAGTGGATATATTCCAAATAGAATTCAAGTCCTGTTGTGCTGTGCTATGTGTTACTGCATAGTATAAGAAAGTCCCTGTTCTAAACGGTTTAGTTTAAGAGACAAGGCAGACACATTATGGGTGAAAGGAAACAGGAACAAAAGTTGATTATTTATTGAGAAATACTAGTTTTAGTTGATCCCCCTGCCCTCTCCTCTTACAGGCACACTATTTATAGAAAGATGGGAGGGAGTCTGAAGTGAATCTCCTCATCAGGAGTTTTGGGCCCAGCCTGTCAGCAGAAGCTGAGATATTGTTTCCCTTCACCTCTGAAATAATCACACAATGCTAGAAATGGGAGCCATAATACAGAAGGCAACTCTTGTACTGGAGTTTGAAGGGAAATATTTTAAATTACTAGAATATTTGATTTTTAAAGGGAAGAGTAAAAAAATGTTTATTTTTGTGTTCTACGAGTTTCGGCAGAAAGAGAGAATTTAATTGCATCTCTTGTACTCTATTTTTTGGTAGTTTTCCCTTAATGGCATCTCATTGTCTTTGTTTTTCTCAGAATTACCACAAAAAAACCCCTTCTGTTACTTGAAAATATCTTTTTATTATCTGGTATTTCATACAGAATGCTATTTAAAAGTAGTTAGAAAATACAATTGTGGAATATAGTAAAAAAAAAAGTCAAGAATAGTAAAAGTGTCATTCAGCATTTTAAAGGAGATAATATACTATTCTTTTTTCCTTATTTTTTACTCTGTGAAGCACACTAATCTTAAATAGAGTGAAAAACTGTCTTCTAGTTTTCTTAGAAATTCTTTTAGAATCATAAAATAGTTGGGGTTGGAAGGGACATTTAAAGGCCATCTAGTCCAACACCCCTGCAAGAAGCAGGGGCACCTTCAACTAGATCAGGTTGCTCAAAGCCAGATCCAACCTGACCTTGAATTTTTCCAGAGATGGGAATAGGTTGAATAGGTTTTTTTTGGTTTTTTGGCTAGTGTTGGTGGTTTTTTTTTTTGGGTTTTTTTTTTTTTTTTTTAAGTTGTCACTGCTTCTGCAGAGCACATGCAAGTATGAGTGTTCAGGAGTGCTGTCTCACAAATTAACAGTAATTCACACACAAACAAACGTGCAAAACCCACAACCAACAGCAGTCACCAGCAAAAAGAGAAGATTTGGGCAGATCACAACAGTTCGGTCCAGTGTTACAAAATATAAAATAACTGGCTTAGATCCTTTAATCTCTGTCTTCCCTCTGCAGACTTCTATGTCTGTGCTCTGATCACGAGGATCAGAAGATAACTCAGGTTGTAAAGGACCTCAGGAGATCATCTCTAGTCTAACCTTCTGCTCAAAGCAGGGTCAGCTGTGTTGTCAGGCCAGGTTGCTCAGAGATTGATCCTCTTGGGTTTCGAAAATCTGCAAGATTGGGGATGGTACAGCCAGCGTGGGCACTCTGTGCCACCACTTGAATGTCATCAAGAAGAAAATATTTTTGTTTCTAACTGGTCCAACCCTCCTTATGCTTAGGTTAATTTGTTGCCCAATGTGTGGCCACAACCTTGGTGTGACAAGAATCACAGTTTTGGTGGCAGAGGGGATGGGAATTAATTAAGCTACTAAGTGCTTTGTTTTCCTTCCTTTGGTTCCCTGTGTGACACTTTCTTCGCCTATAAAATGAGGGTAATTAACCCACCTATCTTAGTAAAAAAACAAACAAACAAAAAACCCAAACCAAAACAGATACACAGCAGGAAAGCAGCACCTTTAGCCTGAGGTTGGTTCTCTGCTTATTGCTACACTGAATGAATTATGATTACTCAGTGAGGTAATTCTGCAGCCCTAGGGAAAGGAAGAAAGAGGGCAGGAAATCTGGAAATGTATAGTGCTCTCTGGCTTTATGTGCAAAAGAGTCAATGGAGTACTAATTAGTGTTGAGGGTTATTGCATGTCAGAGATACCTTCGCTGTACTTTGCATATACTTTCAGTAATTAAAACCTGCAAAAGAAGATACTGTCCTCTCTTGCAGGACAATCACAATGAACCTTAGCACCCATCAGGCAAAGGAGTACAAAGCAATGACAGGCTCATCTTAAGCGAACCTCTGTAGATTTCCGTGTGTTGCTTGTTAAGCAAGTGATTGGAGTTATATGTCTCAAGAATGAGGAATTTTAAGGGTGCAATGATCTGCTGCTAGACAAGTGTAATTGTACTACATAGGCAAGACTAGAATGAAAAAGTAAACTAAGGAAATGAATTAAAAAAACCTGTTTCTTTCAGTTGGTTTTGGAGAAAATGATGTGAAGTATTTTAATATTTTTGTGTTTCAAGTCTGTGGTTTTGAATCTCAGTGTTGGAAGGATGGTTTGAAAATGACTTAATATAAGGGAAAAAGATGGGACTAATCAGCGTAATTGATGTGTCATACAAAAGGCAGATATGCTTATTTGCCTCTGTGTATTACAAATATGTGTTAAATGGAATACTGTGAGATAATTATTATGAACACTACAGTGTTACCAATAGCTATGAAACATGCTTACGACTCTCTTCAATTTCCCATGCTGTGACTTGTCCCAGTGAAATCAGCAAATCTTATCCTAGCTGGTAGAATCAGGCACATGCATGAGCCTTTTCAGGATCAGATCCTGTAAGGGGAAAGTGCAGCACAACTGGCTCCAGACTTGAGAGCTCTGGATTCTCCTGCTGGGTCTTTGTGCTGAACCTCAGGCTCCTAATGCAGCTAGTTGGATGTCCTCCCTCCACCACCCCGCTCCAGCTAGCCTGCCTAGTTGTCCCTCATTCTGTCACCACAAGCTGCTGGAGCTGTCTCACCTGCTCCCAGAGCTAGCTAGCCATGGAGTCAGGCAACCTTGAAAGGCAACTCCTAGAGAAGGGAAAAGGAGGAGGGTGGATGCTTAAGGACAAGCCAGATATCCATTCCAAAAGAAGGGATGTATGTATACACACAGACAGGTTTTGTTTGAACTGATGAAACTTTTTATTTCTAAAGTGTGAAATATTTTGCAGGAAGGAAATTGACTTTTCTGATTTAGCTGTATGTTAGTTACCCAAAGTAAAATTAATAAGTATTAATCACTTCAACCTTCTGCAAAGTCATTGGTGTATCTTGGAGACTTTACAGATGTTGACCAAAAAGTTTTGCTATAGAAAAAGCACAGCCATGGCTTGCACAGGATATGACTACTTTGAGAGATGGTATGGTCCACGGAGAGGGGAGACATGTATGCCACAGCACTGATATGTGTCTGAAGCGCGCCTTTCTTGTCTCACCTTGGTAAGTTACTCTTGTTCTCTGTGCTGCACTTAAGCTTGACTATAAAATGGAAACTGTAGTCACTTAATTTCCCTGCTCATGCAGGACGTGTGAAATAGCGCTTGTTATACTACATGAAATTCTGTCGGTTATTAGGACTTGACATTCAGCAGAAGTAGGGGAAAAAAAAACCCAAAGACTTTTCCAATGTGTTTTCCACAAGGAGGCATTTCAGTGGAGAATAAAAGAGATGAATGCTGAAGAATGCCTAAAGCTCATGATCTGTGAACTAGTATAAATGATCTGTTAGTTCAGAAGAATTTGGAGGGACTTCGTGGCTCTTTCTGAAGCTGCCTTTCCTTATGGAAGTTACCTTTATTGTTAGATTTCTTCAGTTATGTACTTAGTATGTGCACAAGGAAACATTCTTGACTAGCCAGACTTAATTTTGTGTAAACTTTAGGTGAACTTGTATCTCTGCTAGTGTCATGATGTAACCCTAGTCAGCAGCTAAACACTACACTCTTACTCACTCACCCCTGGAGGATGGGGGAGAATCAGAAGAGTAAAAGTGAGAAAACTTGTCAGTTGAGATAAAGACACTTTAATAAGTAAAGCAAAAACCATGTACAAAAGCAAAGCAAAACAAAGAATTCATTCACAACTTCCCATTGGCAGGCAGATGTTCAGCCATCTCCAGGAAAGCAGGGCTGCATCATGCAAACAGTTACTTGGGAAGACAAACACCATAACTCCGAATGTTCCCCCCTTTCTTTTCCCACCAAATTTATACTCTGAGCACGATGTCATATGGTATGGGATATCCCTTTGGTCAGTTGAATTCAGCTGTCCAGGCTGTGCCCCCCTCTTCCCCCAAACTTCCTGTGCACCCCGAGCCTACTCACTGGTGGGGTGGTGTGAGAAGCAAAGGCCTTGACTCTGTGTAAGCACTGCTCAGTTGTAACTAAAACATGCCTGTATTATCAACGCTGCCTCCAGCACAAATCTAAAAGATAGTCTCATAGCAGCTGCTATGAAGAAAATTAACTCTATCCCAGCTAAAACCAGCACAGCTAGTTTCTGAGCCCTCTAGTTAGAAAAATGTGGTACTCCTTGTCTAAATATTTTCAATTGTAAACAAATGGGATGCAGTTTTCTTAGCTCAATTTTTGAGCCAAAGGGGATGAAATAAGGGAGAGGGGACTTCAGCTGTCTTAATCTGGACTGGAATATGATAAAGATTTCAAAAGGCTTTATAGTACCAGTAGAAAAACAGCTCTCAGTCATGGTAAATTAATACACGATTAAGAGAAATTAGATTAACTTCCCATAGGAATTTGTATACTTCTTCACATGATAAAGAAAACATAAAGAAATTTAACCATGCTGATATCTGACATTCTCCAATCACTAAAACTCTGCCAAGCTTCTGGCATGAATTAATATGTTTAAGCTGTAGTACAAGGTGTTATTTTTGAGTTTGAATGCTTGAGAGTTTATTGGGCAAGAGGAGCTCATTGGACCTTGTAACAAGCCTAATCTACTGCACTTCAAATCAAAAAGATTTAGAGACATAGGCATTATTATGAGATAAAAATAAATAGAAAATAAATGGATAATTGAGCTCATGGACAAATGGTTTCTAGAGCACTCGTCACAAAAGAACATGTCTTTTGTTCCCAGCAAGTTACTGCACTTTATGATCTATTTCATTGCATCATAAATGTTATAATGACCAACTGTGCCAAGACAATAAAGGTATGTGACTTGTAGCTATGGTACCTATTTTCAGATGGAACGGGAAGAGGGAGGAGTTTGTCTCCAACTGAGATAGCACTGGCTTCATACAAGCCAAATATTTGACATCTCAGAATTTTTTTTGCCAATTAATTCCTTTTTACTAGCTGACTCATAGTTTAGAAGCAGAGTTAGTAAAGAGGTACCCTTGTTTATAATAGAAACAATTTTTCGCACATTGCCAATATTTCTGCACTTAAAGTAATGTGTACTATATTTATTGCTAATACTGAAATGCTTCTATAGAAAAACATTGCTACTTTATGGCTGCCTGTTCATTAAAGCATACTCTAATGTGGTAGGCAGAATAAAGCTATACTTTTGGCTGTTGAGCTTCAGGATGCTTCTTTTTGTTTCAGTTTTTCCATGTGGAGAATTGAGTCAATTACCACAGTGTTTTGGGGATCTACAGAGAGAAGTGCTGTACGCATGTGAAAAATGTAAATTATAATTTCCTAGCCCTGACTTTTCCTTGACATTTTTGTTTCAGGTTGTAGCATGCAAGATACAATTGCATCTTTTTGCCTATTTACGTTAACTCAACCTTGTTGCAATTTGCTGGCTTTGCAGGGCAGTTTACTTCTGATGCCAAAATCTGACCAGTGAAGAGATAAGACAAGAGTACAGAAGGACGAGTTAGAATGATAAGATCTGTTTCTCTGTCTGCATGACACTGGATAAAGTCTCTTAAAGGATAACATAACTTCAGATGTTAGTCCTACAGTAAAGAGGAAAAAAGAAAAGGGCAAAATATCTTTGAGAGAGCTGACCCACCTTCATTTCACATTCCTAGGCTGGGAGTAGAAGACACATATGATGAAGAGACAACAGCAGATTTGTGAAGGTGGCGATGAAGGCTAATCAGTTAACTGCAATTTTTACATAGAGAAGATGTTACAAAATTAACCTAGCAAACAGCTGTAGGGCAGAAGAGAAATTTTTGCAAGTGAGACAATGGGGAAAGGCAGAGATGTGGAGAACACGGGGAGACACATCTACAGAAGCAATGCTCTCCTTTATCAGCTTTCCTTCACTCCTGAAGAGTGGAGATTAGTTAGCATACTTGTTCTATAGAGCTGAGGACATCTTGCATAGGGCCTCTTAGCGCCTTCAAATTCAATTACTGTTCATGGTAAACAATGGCTCATTTGTGCTATAGCTAATATGTTGGACCAAGACATTTCCATCATGAAGACACATTCTAAATGAATAATTGTGTGGTTATTTTATTAAAGAGTTTAGTTTGTAGTGAGATTAATACCTGTAATTTTATTACACTTGGAAGTCTTGTAACAGGAAGATGTTCAACTGCTTTGTGGGTGCTTTTTTTTTTGCCACTGTTCAGCCTTTCTTACTTGTCCTTCTGTTTTCTTCTTTATATAATTTGAAGCATTTAAAAACTTTTGGCCACTTCTCAAATGCAAGGTTGGGACTGTCTTCTTTCATCTCAATAAAACCGTATTTAATGCTTGGAAGTGAAAATGATAGGAGTATAGTATCTGTGACATGGAAACTGCAAAATCTCGATCTAAAACTGTAACCTTGTTATTAATGGGCTATGTTATGATATTTGCTCTTAAATCCAGGGCACGAAATAGGTGTGATATTATTTTCCTATTCCTTATTACTCTTAAAAGAACTAGCAATTCACTTGTTTCAGCTTGGCACAGAGAGGTATGATGCAGTCTGTGTTTGGGTTGTTTATTAGCTGAAGCATGAGTATTCATTGTTTCCTCTTTTATATAACAAAATAGATATGAAAGTGCTGTAGCAGTTTATGTTTAGTAAAAATGAAGTAAATGAGTAAATAGCATTAGCCATAAATATACTGAAAATATAGTTGTGCTAGGTCTTTTTTACCTTAAAAGCTCGATAACAAGAGTGGGCTGATGAAGCACCTCTGACAGTTATGCAAAGTTATATGGGGAAAAAAATATGTTCCATTTGAAGAACAAGTAGTTAATTGTACTGGAAAGTAATGGCATTGTTTATTTTTCTGTGATACCTATGACAAAGCAAACGTTTCTTTTGAAATGATAAATGGTAAAATTAACTTTTCCTCAGAAAATAGAAAGCTGAGTTCTATTTGCGTTTTTGGTAATGGAAATCCAATCACTTTGTGTTAAAAACAGAAAAGTCTAAAAAAAGTTGAAATGTTGCCTCTCATTTTTCTAATGAGCAAAATGAAAAAGCAAAGCAGACCTTTACTGAGAACATTTGGTTTATCAATCTCATGAAGAGAGAAGTATTTCAGAAGAAAATTATCACATGGTTAAAATAAGAAGTTTGGATAATGATATGTGAAGCAGTTGAAAGAAACTGGAAGGCCTAAGGGCAAGTTGTTCCTGAATCTCCACTGAAAAGTTACTGAAACTTTTTGTAGTTGATGCTATACTTGTGGTTTCTACTGGGATTTGATTAAGAGTTGTTAACAATATAATAACATATGCTGCTTTTCCATACAATTGCTGTCCAGTTTTGCAAATCTAAGGAGTGGTAATTCATTTGCAGGAGACTAATGTTTGGTGAGACCACTAATGGGGGGTATGGAAGGAAGAGAAGAACATTTTCAACTGAAATAAGAGAACCCAAATATTTTGGAGTGCTCTGTTCAGTAAATAGTGCTTTTGGTTCCACCTGCTTTTATTGACTTGCCTTAAGAATCGGACATGACAGCAAGGCAGGGCAAAAGGCCAAATTCCCTTGCCAGTAATGATGGGTGTAACTTGAAGTATACTCTCTGAATTGATGAAGGGTGATATGAATTTCTACTAGCAGAGGAAGGAACTTGTTCCAAAATGATCTGTTCTGACACGTAAACCCATTGTTTTAATATAAATAATTTACATCCTTGAAGCTCTTTAAAAAAAAAATAAAGAAGTGAGATGTTTATTTAAATTTCAGTAGGTCTGAACCCTGAATCATTTACACCGTAAGATGCACAACTTCCTATCTGCATGGTCTGATTCTTACAGGGCTTTCAGTCCTTGCTTCCTTCTGTACATTCTTCTTGGTTAGTATGGTTTAGTAGAGGAAGAACATAAATATATTTATTATTTAATGTTTCCCATGGAGGATTTATGCAGTATTGTATACAGCACACAATACAGTCTATGGAAAAAGAATCACATTCCAGTAGTTCTTGTTTCCTAGGCACTGTTACGTCTCCCAAATAAATGAATAATGTGGCAGAGCAGTGTCTTGCTAATCTGTACTCAGGGGAGAAACTGCAGGTTTGATTAGTGAGATTTGGACTGCCCATCAGTGGATAGTGTTGTGGCGGGTGGGAGCAGGGAATTTTTAAACTCGGAAGCTTTTTCTGATGCAAAATGACCTTTCCTCAACATTACAGGGCAGAAATCTTTCTCTGTCTGCTCCTGAACTACTCACTTGGAAGCCTGTTAGTGCTTATACACTAGTTATGAAACTACCATGGTCTCCTACCTGCTACTCCAGCATGGGTAGATTTGCTGTGTTGATGGCTATGCCCATTGGCCTCCCAAAGAAAAACATCTGCCTTCCCAAAACCATAGTAGTGGCTGGATGAAGATGAGGGAGGGTTGTGAAATACTGCTTTCGCCTTGAGGAAGGAGGCAGCCTCCCTGCAAACACGGTAGCACAGCCAGGAAGCTGCTGTGTGACCAAACACCACTGTTCAGGGTAGGTTTGCAGAAACTCAGTTTTTCAACACCGGGGGCTTCTGTCTCTGTGTGTGGCATTCTCTGTTCTTCAGTATCAGTGTGTGGTAACCACTTGAGTAATACAACATCACTGAGGCAAAACCAGTAATCTTATCTGACAGTAGTGCCTGCAGCCATCAAACCTTGCATTTGTGCCTCAAGAACTAAGCACAGTTGGGCTTAGTCAGTGTTAATTAGAATTACAGTGAGAGTCCTTCAGCTGCGATAGTAGTACATGACTACACTGCATTCAACTGGGAGGCTGAAATATTGAGCATTGTTATCAAGTTCTATTTTAGTGCACTTTCCAAGCTATCAGCCTTTGAAAGGTAATAGGTGAGGAAAAATGATGGTTTTGGTAAGGGATTACTCAGATCACCTAGAAGAGGAGTAAAATTATTTCATATCAAAGCATTGCCAAAAAAATCACTACCTTTTTTGCCCATCCAGTGAAAGAGAACTTTGTCTTTTTAGAAACAAGAAAACATGAATCTTCCATCCCGTGGGGAGGAAAAAAACCCAAACAGATGATCCTGCCAGCAGCTAGACCAGCTGCATAATGTTAATTTTGGGGTTTGTTAATAATTATGAAATGTAACAAAGACAACAAAGAGAAAACAGCTTTTTCAGTTATAAAAGGATGATTTTTTTTGCTGCCATGTACTTATATACTGATATACTTGCAGCTGTGATATGTTTTGAAAAACTGCCACAGTTTGCAAGAAACAAAGAAGAATGAATAACATGCTTGGATACTGCAGTACTCAGAATCAACAAATTGCTTATAAAAGATATACACAGGAAAGGATTTCATTTTTACTAGCAGTAGCAGTAAAAAAAGGGCTTTCTCCACTGAATAAAAATTGCAGTTTAGTTAAACTAAGGTTAGGTAGCTGGTATGCTGTGGCTTCTGTCTTTTGCTGTGAGCTGCTTCCTTGTGCTCTCTTACCCCTTATACTCTGTGTGGGTCTCTTTTCTTACATGTTGTAAACTGCTTGGAATAAGCACCATGATTTCCTTGTGTCTGTAATATAGCTTCCAGGGGATGGATGCTGGGGGAATTGCCATATTTTTATTAGCAGAATGTCTTGAAAGAGACACACCTGTGAAATGGCACAGAAGCTGTAGGGAGACTGAATCACATACTCTGTTGTGGGATTTTGGTTTTTCTGGTTTGAGCAAGATGTAGTGGTTTCTAATTTGCTATTAGTCCAGCCAAGAGGTGCCCCATATTGAACCTCTTCTATTTTTGTTAGAAATTGTCACATCCCTGAATATTACTTAGTACAGTAAAACACTTCAGATGGAAGATGAGATTTTCAGGAGTTTGATCTCTTCATTTCTTGGCATCTGTTTACATTTTTCTGTGTTTCTCAGGTACAAACACATCTGTGTAATCGGTCATGAGTATTTCTAGTTTCTCAGTGTATACAAAAAGTAGAACTGTTCCAGTCCTAATGTTTTTTGAGAGAGAGATGTTACACGACACAGGTGTACATTGAATTTGCAGCTGCAAAATAAGGAAGAATACATGTTCCACTCCAGCATTTTGTGGGCATGGGTAAAAGCTGAGTAGGAATCTTATTTAAATGGAGCTATAATATTTTATTGTTCTAGGAATTTCTACTCTTTTATCCAGCCTTGGATGTCATTTCTTGAAATAAAGGCTTTTACAGTCAAATTTGTGCTTCATATACATCAATCTGGCTTAATCATTTGAAAAACAATCCTTTAAGATAATCATGTAATTAGACTTTTACAATTATGGGTGCTAGTGATTATCAGTAAATGGCGTTGCCTTCAACAGGCAGTCAGTTCAAATAATTGTTTTCAGAGGAAATTAAGGGTTTAAGCTCTCTAAAAGTTGGTTTGGTTTTTTTTTAAGTTATTCTCCAACTTGTTAGAGTTATCCTAGGTGAAAAGCAAACTAGTTTGATCACAAAAACTAGATTATCCCGAAGTTGTGCAGCCAGTCTGGAGTATCCCCTCTGATGCTACATTGGTCCAGTTATTGGGCACATCTTAACCTTCTTTGTTTTGCAAGAAACTGTATTTTTAAGAAGTTGTCTGTCCTGGATGTTCAGTAAAAATACAGGAAACTACTGGAAGCCAGCCCTCACTGTGAATACCTTGGAAAGTGAGTACATTATCAGCTGAGTGAATGAGTACCCCAAGCCCTGTCCTATGCACCCAGCTGAACCAGACAGCCTGAGTCTGGGTTACTGTTAAGCTCAGCAGATATTTCTACATAATTAGGAGGTGGTTGAAGGGAGTAGGATATTTATAGCTGTGTGAGAGTCCAAGTTGACTCTCTAATGGAAGAAAACTTGCAGGGGTCTGGTTGCAAACTGGTGATTTTACCTTGGCCAGAAGGCAGAGATGTTGCCCAGCTGCCAAGTAACATCACTGTATTTGACAAAGATGATCCCATACAGGAAATGGCGAGGCACAGCTGTGCATGGGATGGTAATGAGAGTTGAGCAATGCTAATGTTTTCTAACCTGGGTGGTGTTTCCTCAGAGCAGCAGCCTGACAAGGAAAGGCTCAGCTCAGTTATAAGCATTTCGGCAGACAGCTTGCTCTGCCCTTCCTGCTTTATCTTCTGTCTTGAAAATTTAAAGTTCCAGGGACTTTGTACTTGAATTCATTCCTCCTTTTGGCACTTTGGTATTTTCTGCCACATTCACTGGGAGCTCCTCGAGATTTCCTGGCCCCTTTTATCAGAGCTCTGCACCCAGGCTGGCACTTGGCTGCTCTATATGCAATTCATAAGGCTGTGGCATAACGGGTGGGAAAGCTAGCAAGCACTGAACTTTCTTGAGCTGCAGACTACACAAATTATTCAGTACAGATACATATGAAAACATTATTTTAAAATTGAAGTGATTTTTTTTTTTAAGTTATCAACCATTTATAGACTGTATACTAGCTTAAATATTCAAGTAAACATTTGTTTTGAATAAAAGTGAATTTAATAAAAATGAACCTTTTAAGCCAGGAATATAATGCAAAGCATCCCACTCTTATGAACTCGTTTAGTTTTCATCAATAGCAATTTTGGAGTGAAAAAACTCATTCATGAAAGATCTCTGAGTAGCTGTAGAACCAGGAGCTGGAAGGGAGGCAAACACGTTTTTAATGCTTTAAGAAAGAGCTAAGGAAGAAATGCAAAAAACCATGGAGCATAAGTCTCAGACCTCAGTGGTATAGATAGTGTAGAAATTAATTTTTAAAGTGGCCATCAGTCATTTAGACAAATATGAAGACTGAGCCAACATATTTCCACAAAAGCTGAATTTTTCTTGACAGATCTGGCTAAGAAAAGACTTAAAAAAAAAATGCAGACATAATGCAGAGAACATACAGATAGTTATGGTGTATGTGGGTCTGGAAAATACATTTAATGCAGTGCCATGTTCTGCACAGGATTATTCATAAAGCATGTATAAAAGCTGCGTTTTTTAAGGATTAAAATCTCACTGGGTGACTGAAATCACAGCTCAGTGCTGGAAGATCAGGATTGTCTATGGAAAAGGTAGTAACAAAGGCTCGGAGACTAATGCTGCTCATGTTCGTGCCATGTACAAATATCTTGGAGAAAGACTGGTGGTGTGCTGAATTTTGACACGGAGTGTGCTTTCAGTCTCGCTATGTTATAACAAAGGCATAGACCTTCAGGAAGGTGGATCTATGCATTCTGCTGGCATTTTAGATGAAAATACAGGAATATATGAAGTCTTGATGCACAGCTCTGAGGTCAGCTGGCAAGCCAACACTGAGAATGAGAAAGTCCTAAAAGGATCAGCGTGAAAGCTGTTGGGATGCTAGGAGAAAATGAGTTGCCTGTTGCAGACTGCATTCTGTCACCTGGTGTCCTGGTTTTGGCTGGCATGGAGCTAATTTTCCTCTGAGTAGCTGGCCTGTTTTGGATTTTGTGTGTGAAGAATGTTGATAAACACACTGATATTATGAGTTGTTGCTAGAGAGACCAAGGACACTGTTCAGCTTCCCAGGTTTCGCTAATGCGCAAGTTGCTGGCAAGGAATATAGCCAAAACTGTTGACCCAAACTGTCCAAAGAGAGTATTCCATGCCGTAAATGTCATGCTCAGTATTTAAGTGGGGGTTGGCTGAGAGGGCATCTCTCTCTCTCTTGTGCTGCTTTACTTGCTGCTCGGTTTTGTTTCCGTGATTGCTGCTCAGGATGGGCTGTATCGGTATTGGGATGTTTGGTGGTGAGAAATTGTGCCTTGTTCATTTTTACATTTTAGTATCTTTATATTTTGTTATTATTGTTATTTTCCATTGCTGTTCTAGTAAACTGCCTTTGTCTCAACCATACGAGTTTTCCTTTCTTCTCAATTCTCTTCCCCATCCTGCTGGGGAGGAGGAGGGAGAGTGAGCAACTCTGTGGTGACTAGTGACAAACCACAACACCTGGGGAAACGCTGCAGACCAAAAAGTGGTCCAAGGAGAAAGTGGCCAAGTAACATCGCAGAATGATATGATGGACACCTGATGAGCTTGTGTGTGCTGAAGAGTGGTCTAATGGATAAAAACCAGAATGTGACTGTCCCTGTAGGTCAAGAGAAGGAGATCCTGACTGCTGCGCTGCGCTTGGAGACTGACTGGAAGTGATGCCCTGGTCCTGAACAACCCAGAGGGGTCATGAGGAGGGAGACTTCCTGCCGTCCCTATCCGCTCATTTCCCTGGGTTGTCATGTATATGGACTGATAACTCAGTCCGAACTATGCACCAAACTATAAGAGTACATAAGAATGTATTCTGTTCTTTAATCTGTACTGACAAAAGGTGCTTTTAACTCTAATTTAGCCCATGATAGCTAACTTTGCAGGCTTTATGTCAACAGAAGAAGTCCAAATAAAGTGCTCGATTCAGAGAGACGTGAATAGATTTGTGGCATAGACAGATAACTTGCCATTAGTTTTAAATGAGTCACATCATACAGTATTGGTCTAAAAATAAACATTACTACATATATACACATGCACAAAAACAGATGTTCCAGACATCACCACCACATCAAGAGGACAATTGCAAGGTGTGAAGCAGTGTTGAGATTGTGGTGAGGCCGACTTGAAAGAGGATGTAGGATGTTAATATGTACAAATACAGCACTAAAGGTCAAAGCCAATAGAAATATGTATCCTCTTTTACAACAGCTGGCATTTGTCCATCTTTCTGTTACAATTTCTGTTTACTACTCCTCAAATTTGAAGCAACAGAAGTAATATGGTAAATAGTCACTTTCTCTCTCTCTTTTAGTTTCCTGCCTCTTAGTTGGGTTTCTGAGACTCAGACTTTACTTCCCCTAATTTGGGATAATTTAAGCTGAACTTCCAGGCTGAAATCCCTCTGTTTGTGGTAAGAGTGGGGATCCCCTCTTTCTTCAAAGGGAAAAAAAAATGTTTTGATTGCACTGCAAATACAACAAAGAAGGCGGCAGGCATGATTTACCATCACTTGAGCTCTACCAAATTTCATATATTCATATCATTAGAAACAGCCAGATGATACTACTGAGAGTTTGTGTTGCTCTTCCTCATTGGTTGTAGTGGACGTGCAAGTACTCTTGCCTTCTGATGTTAGCTGTCATTTGTTATCCACTGACCTTATCTTCCTGGAGTTTCCCTGTTGTTTGCAGCTTTTATTTTCTTCTGACATATTTTCCCACAGTTCTGTGGGAAAATTTCTCTTGCTGCGTCTAGTGCCTGTCATAAATGTGAACATGAATACTTAGGCTCTTAACAATGGCTTTGAGCTGTAACTATTTAATAATAAAAAGTTTCTATTCTATACCATACCCAGAAGGAAGTTACTGTCCTTTTTCTGCAAATCTGCAGTGTGAGATTTAGTTAACATTGCCTTGTAAAGATGTGCTTCTGCAATGGTTTATGAAACTATGATTCAAGCTTTTATATCTCTGGATTAATTTCTTATTGTCTTCTACAAAGGAGGAAAGATCTCTTCTTTTTATAGCTCATTCATTTTTACATTTCCTTCTGTGTCATACCCCTCTCTATTAACACAAAGACTCCTTTTATTTTATATGCCTGTAAAAAGCAGCAGGCTTCTCTCTTAATCAGTATTGTCTAGGTTCACTGCTGGAGGGCCTAGGTCATTAGTAATAAAGGTCATTACTTGATGTTTCCAACACACAGAGACTTTCAGATGATCCCTCCCTCATTTAATCTCCTAGTGACTAGAAACAGGCCTGGCCTCATGTTATTAAAGTTATTTTATTTTCTTAAGTAATAAACTGGTGAACTCCTGGAAACAAAAGCTCTATAATTGTCATGGTGTGTGCACAATAGATGCAAAAGTATCATGGACCGCACAAGACCTGAAAGCTGAGGCACGGCGGAAGGGAAGCAAGCGCATACTATCAGATTCACCGCAGGTTTCTCCAAGGGGCTGAATCAAATGCTGAAGGAAAATCCCATGGAGCCCTAAGGCTGCCATGTCATGCCTGCCCTCATTACCTTACATCTGAGCTTCCTCTGATTCCTAGCATCCTAGCTGAAAAGACACTTTGTAGTAAAAAGCTGTGTTTGAATCACTTTGAAAGCCAAGCTCCTCTGGTATTTTTCACAGCAAATGTTTTTCTCGGATCTTTGAGCTTATTAAACAAAATGATCTTGTAAAGCTTCTTGGAGTGCGGGTGTGAGTGCCCCTGAATAAGGGCAAAAATAGCAAATTCTAAATGCAGTATTTTGTCCAGGGTTTTAATCAGCCTGAGTTCTGAATGTTAACTCATCTCTCATGTTTTCTTTCCCCTTCTTATTTCAGCTTCTATCATCATTCCCTCTGTCTCCACAATTAAACAAATGGCATATATTTAGTGGAGGATTTGGTTTGGGTTTTGGTTGCTTGGGTTGTTTTTTTTTTTGTTTGTTTGTTTGTTTAGGTTTTGTGGGTTTTTTTACACTAAGAAGATTTTTTTTTAAAAAAAAAAGGAAAAACAAAGTAGATGCTTTGTTTGTAGAGAAATGGGAATGTTAGAAAACAAAATTCTGTCATTAAAGACCTTTCAGGTGACCTCTCTGGAGGGAAAAGGTATTTATAGTAGATCTAGATGAAGCCAAATTATTCCAATTTTCATTCAGTAAGAGCAAGTGAGAGAAGAGAATGCAAATCTAATTGCGAATCTAATTCTGGTTTTTTTTATTTTTTAATCCTCATCCCCCTGCTACTTCTGTTTTGCAGTGCACAGAGAAGTGTGTGTTCACAGTTCATTGGCAAATTGCAGATTCTCTTCTGAAGTGTGTGCCATCTGAGGTTTTCCTGAGAGTTATTCAAATACTTTTGAGGAGGGATTTTGGCAGGTGGTAAGTTAAATGTGTTTAACTTGCACCAAGGGTCGGATTTAAAGGGCAAAGGGTGACCTAAGGCAAGCACTAATAACTTCTAAAGTCTACTTTCATTAATCTTTTGGACAAATCTTAAATTTATTTGGCCACCTGAGTCACTGCTGAGTATTCTCCAGCTTTACAAACGGCTTCCTTTCTTGAGAGGAACTCCAGCTAAAAAGGAGTCTTGCATAAGCTGATCCTGCTTCCTTTTACTTCAGCCACTACTTTCCTTAATGCTGAACTGTGCCTGCCAGTGCTTTTCTCCTTCTGGGCCGTCAGGGCAGACCCTGTCCTACCTATACATCCTACCCACATCTGCTCTTATAATCCAGTTCTTTTAGAAGAACTGTAACTGAACAATGCTTGTTGGAAAAGTAAAAAAAAAGGAATTGTCAGACAGACACGTGAAAGGAAGATAAACTTCAACTCTCATGACTTCCAAGAAAATAAATGTTTTGTCAATTTAAAGCCCTCTTTCTTCTTCCATGGCTAGCTTTTAAAGTATTGCTTAATAAATTGAATTCTTGGGCATACAAGCCGTTTCTAAAGATCAATGATAAATCATAAACAGTCACACTTTGAAGAAAGCTTGCTTTCTTTATTAAGAATCATAGTGGTATTCACAATTGCTCCATTATTGCTTAGCACGTTCAGAGGCTGGCCTTTAACAGGACTTAGTGAAGTTTTCCACACATATACTTAGGGACCTTGAAAGATCTTGTAAATGAAAAGCTTTGCAGTGCTGCACTGAGGTAGTTTGGTGTCCTCATTGTGCAGATGTGTCAGCTGTGGCAGAGAGAGAATAAATGACCTTCTTTGTTTCGTATGGTGATTCTATTTGACGATTTACAAGTCTTTGCTCGTCACAGATTTCACTATTTTATTTAGTCTTTAACATGCCTGTTTTATAGACGGGCAAAGTTAAGTGCTCAGTGGAATGTGAGTCTTGGAAAACTCTATATCTGCCCAGAAGAAAGCATAACGTTATTTTGAAATGGTCCGATCCTTATAACGTGCAACTATACTGCACTGCCTCGAAGGTAGAGAAACAAAGCAAAGTGAATTAAGTTAAGTGCTTCTTATGGGGATCACTTTTTTTGCATGCCTGAATTTGATATGGCAGATTAACCGTTCTCATTGGGAACTGCAGAGGATATGAATTTTAAGAGCTAGATTTCTGAAGACTCTTCAAAACCAATCAAGAAGTCAGTTTCTCTGTCCCAAAACACAGAGGTGCTCATTCATCACAATGTTACTCTGTTCTGTGGCATGTAATTTCATTGAGTGGAAGCAAGTAGTGTAGAGTAGCCCCATGGTATTAATTTTTAAATATATAATAATTTGTAGAATTAGTATAATTTGAATGATTTCTTATTGGCTTATGTTACCACTTCCTTTTCTGTGCAATTATATTTTGTCTTGTTTTATGGAATGCTTTATTTAGTTTATATATTTGGGTTCGTTAATATGTAATAAATTTAAAATTATGTGGATATTAAAAACAAAATACATTTTTATCACCTGCATGCATCTGATTGCCACGAAGCCAGGAAAGCAAATAGAATATCAATACTGAAGACATATTTCATAAACAAGAACCCAACATTTATTTCTAAAGGTATTTATAGCAGAATAATCCAAATTTTATTTTAAAATTATGAATTAATGCACTTTTCCTCCAGGAATAAGAGAATGATTAAAAAATCCTATGTATATTGAAAACAGAGGTATTTCTAATTATACATGGTTTTAATGTTTCAGTAGATGCATTTTTGTTAAAAAAAAATACTTTAAGCTTGTTAGTCATGACTAAAACCAAACTAGCTTTAACAATCCCATAAAAATCTAGATCTGTTAGAAGAAAAATAAATCGCTTAAGCAGAGTGTGAGCTTCTGCCTTCAGGTGAATCTGTAGGTGTAATGAAGTGGAGTTCAGAGGAGGAAGCTGAAGAGGATAGATTTATGGGGATTATGGAGAAAAACTTCCTTTGACAGGAGCAGCCTCTGTGCACAGGGGCCAGCAAGAAGACCACCAGCCTGGGTGCTGGATTCAGTAAAGCTGTAGTAAGCTGTATGGTGGGCAAAAAATCCTGAACCGGCAGCATGATCTAACTTTAATGTCTTATTTTCAACATTGTATGATGCTCACAGAAAGGTAATTAACTTAAAACCAACACAGAACTTGTAGTAAGTGATACCTGGAAAGAGTAGCATTTAGAGTAATGCAGGACGTGATTGCTGCGGGTGTTAAATTGTCTGCTCAGGCAAAGCTTTTAACAAGCATTAGTGCCTCTTAAATCATATAATCATTTACCCCCAGTGGCTTAGGTCAAGCTATATCCTTCCACAAAAGTGTAAACGGCAATTGATGCATGTTAGGCTGTACCACTGCTGAGAACGGGATGAGGGTGTGTTGATTTCCAGAAAGCCATTGGATTTTTTGCCTTTGAAATGCACTGGTTGGTGTTGCAATACCTCATTAAAGCTGGCTGCTACAGGAGAGTTCCCTGCATTTACTCAGAGGCTCACAGGATTTATTCTGATTCTGTTTCTGATTTTTCTGGCTGAAAAGGACAACAAATATAACAAATGTGCTCAAATCACACTTACATTGCCTAACCCAGTGAGTTGAAAGATATCAGTAACGTGCTACTGTTGCATTCATTTTCATGAGGCTGGTTGGATGTAATCAAAGTTTTCTGTGTTGCAGGACAGACGGAGATTATTGACCTAAAAGATAGCTAAGAATTTAACCCTGCACCATTTTCCTGGCTGATAATTGCCTGCTGGATGCCTATCAGATCAGGAAAATATGCTAGGTATACTGTTGTGACCATTATCATCATAACTGTGGTACTGTATTACCATGCAGCTTAGCAGCCACTGTGATGCAGGCTTTCAGATCATTTGGGGCATCTAATTCCCACTGAAATAAAAAAAAAAAAAAGACCTTTTATCCAAGTTCCTCAGCAGAGCTGATTCTTTGTGAAAATGGTTGGTAGTAAACTAGGATCTTGTAGTATGCAACCCTTCATGATTGATCACGGCCTTAAAACAGCTTTTCTTTGGAACTTGCATTTATCCAGACTTAGAAACTACCAGTATTGCTGCCAGCTGCTGAGCAGGGTTAAAATGAACATCAGAACTTAAAGCTTAAATAACCATGTATCCAACTAGATTTTGGGGTGGGCTTTAGGATCTGATCCAGAACTCACAGTTCACATTGGTGGACTTTGATTCACACCTGTTACCAGGGGAGGAACAAATGTAAATTGTGAAGTGTTTTTCTCCTCCTTTCTCTGCTCTCCCCCTGCCCTTAAAGTTTTTCCCTTATTAAGTTATTTATCTACCGTACGACTGCTATGCCATTAACAAACACTGGCTCTCTTCAGAGCTAATAAGGACTTAGAGAAGTGAAACAATGAAGGTCATGTTAATTAAATCCATTTCCAGAGCTGTTACAGACTTCAGCTGGAATGTGAATAAATTTGGGTTCAGGACTCTGGAGTGTAAGAAACTGTAAAAGTGCCATATTTCTATTTTCTTTGGGCGCTACCATTACATTCTTAATTGCTCTGTCTGAATACACAGTTTAGGAAACATTATTCTGTTCCAATGACAATAGGGAGAAGACTATACAATTTCTCACAAACTCTTATTGTGACTGCCTTGTTTTGCTTTTTTCCTTCTAAAGTATGTGACCTTTTGCTGGACTTTCAGCAAATGTTGTGAAATAATAAATTTCACTCCATCTCTAGGTGGAGATATTTTATTTTCTTGTTAAATTCCTCCAAATTAAAACAAGGAAGAATATGAGATCATGAAATAAACCTAAGATGCAGCTTAGATTCCAGTTGAGATTAATAAAGAGAGGGAAAGGAGCAACACATTTTAAAAATAGGGATTTATTCATATTAAATTTGTAATAATTAAATTTATATTAAAATCATTAATTTCTGCAAGTTGCACCATTAGAACATGTAGATCACTGATATCCTGCAGAATACATCATCTATTGAAGTATCTTGATAAATTACTAGTGTCTACCAACTGCGGATGGATGGCATGATTAAAGCTAGCATTTAATTGTGAAAACTCGGAATATCTGCAGATGAAAAAAACCTAACTTAAGCCCCGGGTCACCAAAATTTAATTCCCTTATACCCAGACTATTTCTGTTTTGTTATTACAAAAGCCAAATAACAGATAAAATTTTGTAAAAGTCTATGAAGAAAAGACTAAAACTTTTAAGTCCACTTTTAAGGCTCTTTGAATCTGCTGAAGCTGCATGGGGCATAAAGAGGAGCAAGATTGTTGGCATGTTGGTGGGCTCAAATGTCACTCACAGCAGGTGGCAGCTGAGCAGAGTTTGATGGACCACAGTTCTAGACATGAGTGTTTACAGGAATATTTGGGATGAATTGATGAAACTGTCACTGTTGTACCTATTACTATTGCATACCTCATTACTCTCATAAATAATTTTATGTAGATGTTAAGTTGAGAATGCATTGGTTAAAAAGCAGGATCTTAACACAGATAAGTTATACTTAATAGGCCTTTTGAAAAAAAAAATGACTTAAGCAACATAGTATTTTCTAATTTATTGCAGCTTTGTTGTTTATATGTTGATGTATGAAGCCATGACGAACTTGGTGGCCAAGCCAGCAGTATTCCTGTTGGATACTCCTGAATACTCTTAGGAGCTATCTGGCCAGTTAGGACCGAAAAAAAAGGTGATCTAAATTTGGTTAAAGCTTCAGAATCTTAGTGCTCCAGTAAAGTGTCATTCTCTCTCCCATATGCTGCCTCTCAAATTAAAATAAATAAATAAATAAAACATTTGCTGGCAGGAGGTGGAAGCCAGCTCTGTGTTAGATATATAATTTGGAAAATAGAAACACTGTTTCTTGAAATTCAACAAGTAGCAGATGCATTCACTCCCAGCAGGTTTTGTAGCTGTTTTTCATCTCGCCCCTCTTTTTTTTCTGCTTACAGGATTTAGGACTAGGTATAATGAAATGCATTTTCCTGGTAAATTCGAGAATATGTTGTGGTTGCTCACTGTCTCAGTAGCCGCCAGCTCGAGGTTTGTACTCTAATCAGGTGAAATATGACCTTTTTTTGGGTCCATTTGTTATTTCCAAGTTATCTCTCCTGCACTACTAAGGGTTTGCTTTCAGTACATCTAACTAAAAGGGCAGTAGTCTAGGGTTTAACAACAGAATTTTCCTGAAAGATTTTTTGGAGCAGGTGCAGAAAGACAACTCACACGGCCATCAAGTTCAAGAATTGTATTTTAAATCAATGAAAAATATAACTGAAACCAAGATTTTATCCACTTTGAATTTCTGGAGGATTCATAAATCGTATTACTTGTGTCCAGACTACGATAAGAATCTGGCATTAACGTTCAGTCTAGGTTCCAGCAGCGGAAGAGTTTAGCACAAACCGTACCATGATAAATAGTATTTCTTTAAAAGAACATTCTGATTTTCTGAAATGGGCTCTGGACTTGGTAAAATTCAAATGGCTGTGTCAGAATGACAACAATTAGAAATGCAGGTATGAGCCGTACTATGTTTGTCTTTTTATATTTTTGGTGGAGAGAGGTAAGCAGAGGGAAGAAAGGAGCTGTGTGTTAGTTTATTCAATCAAGCAGTTTGAGTGGTTTCAGGTGAGTTTTGAATGGCAGGCAGTACTTTGCAAGTTGTTATTATTATTATTCCAACGTTAGTTACTTCTGAAGTGAATTCTATCACATTTCTATTGTACAATATGTACACTTTTATTTCAGATCACAACAGTGCAGTACTTGAGAATGTAGTCTTTTGGGAGATGTTTTTGCTTTGAGACTAACCCTGCATATGGCTACAACATTTATTTCATACCATAAGTGTTTGTGTGTCTGTGTGCTGTGCAAAATGCCTTTCCACAAATTAAAATGACAGATTTGACCCTCTGTGTTTATGCTATAAACAAAGCAAGTCTGATATAGAAAACAGTATTTGTCTAGTCAAACCCAAGACAGCTTCTGTGTAGTTTAACTTACAGTGGGAGTAGTTCTGCATGTTCTGTAACGAGGATTATTTCTGATTTCAGTGATATAAAAAGAAAGGACAGAGGAACAGGAAGCCATTCTAGGATGTTGAGACAGACCAAGTTATGTTTTTGAATGCAAACAGCTTGGCTTTTGCTATCTGTAGAAGTGGATGGCACCTCCCAGGGTTCACATGTCAGTCTTGTCAAGCCATGTTGGCATGGAGACTGTGAGTGCTGTGAAGGAGAGAGCTGGAATCGGTAGGAAGAGACTTGAAGGCTGTAGAGGGAAAGAAAGGAAACCAAATTTTAAAATAATTTAAAAAAAAAACCCAACCAAACAAACCTGAAGAGAAGCACTATTTAGAATATCTACTGATTTTGCACAATGTTTAGCAGGGACTTCCCATGGAGAATGTGTAGCAAAACTGTGGTATTCAGTGAACCTAATGACGGGCAATGTAAAGTAGTAGATATGTAGAGCTCTGCTCCTAAACGTTATAGTAACTTGCATTAGTCAAATACCTTGATGAATAGGGAACAAATAGAGAAGATGTGGGAATTTGAAGGAAAAAAAGTAAGATTCAGTGCTAGAATGAAATGTGCTTTATGTTAAATGCCTGTAAAGGATATGAAATGCAGGACAGTTGGCAGCTGAATAATACAACAGAGCAGGGAGTACTGAGATAGCACGCATTTCACAGTCATAAATATGACTGAGATATTCTTAAAGTAGCTTTTATAACACTTGTCTGCATTTTTTTTTTCCTTGACAAAGTATTGTTCCTTTTGAAGAGGTGGAAATGTTCATGAAAAAGTTTCATTTCCCTCAAGAATATAACTTTACAAGTACACAAAATGTCTCTTATTTCTAGGAGTTTTTTTTTTTCTCTCTTATTTAAATATAAAACCAGAAGGGAGTAGGAAAAAAAAAAGAAAAAAATACAAAAGCAATGGAAATATTTTGTTTACTCAAAGTCTTTGAGGGAAAATATGGGTGAAATTAAGTTTTTGGTTTAGTTAAAAAGTTTTGGTTTGGTTTCAAATTTATACTAGTTTTTTTTCAGTCCTCCTTTGAGTATCTTTTTCAGCTTATTTATCTTGGGGGAAAAAAAAAAATCATAGCAAATTTTTCTTTTCTATTCCTGGACATAGTATGCCCATCTCAAAACATAGTAATGTTCTTGGAGGAAAAAACCAGAAGTAAGGAACAATTATATCATTAATTCCCCATGTAGGCAGTAACAAAAAAGAATCTCTGTAGTTACAAAGACCAAGAGGTATATAGATGTATATATGTAGACATGTATATATATTTGCATTTATGGTGATAAGAAGTAATAGCTTTCAGATGTTAAGCATTAGGATGTGCTTCTGCATTCAGTTTCATTTTCCAGTTGCTTCAAGGAATCATAATTTATTTACGCAGTGCTAGTGCACGGAGCATGAGTCATGGACCACGGTCAGACTGTGCTGGATGAAATATAGGTAGAAAAATAAAGATGACTCAAGCATTTTCCTTAGACAGATTTTTAAATTTAAATACACATTGGTGGTTTTCTTGGAGAAATGCAGTGTGATAATTTCTGGGATCAGTTTGCTGGAAACAAAGCCACATGGGAAGATTGCTGGGTCTTTGTAGCTTTTGACTGAACTGGACTGAACACTGCACAGGTGTAAGCAACTACAGGATCTGGATTTTGCAGTTAGGACTGAAAATACCTGGACTGAGTGATACAGAAATTATTATTAATCTGCTTATGAATGAATATTTAGAGATGCTTACAGCATAGGAAAGGGGAATTATTTTGTAGGACAGTAAAACTGAAGACTTTCTCAATGGAGATAGACTGGTGCTCTGAATTTAGATTAAGATTCAAATATATTTTTAAACATTCTGAGCTGTGAGGCTGCAGTCAGAGGCTATAACACTAAGTACACAGAGACGCTGTAATGCCAGAAGGGGCTGAAGTGACCACACAGTCTCAAAATAGCAAATGTATGCTCTAATTTTTCAGTGCCTTCAGTACTCCAATTTCATTCAGCATCACAAAGAGTTTCTTCTGATGCAAACACTGATTTCAGAGTTAAAAAGCAAGGGGGTCAACAGACAATCTCACTGTTTTCAGAAATGAGAAAATAAAAAAGTGCAGTAGCGGCAATCACTGAAAAAGTAGCAGGAAAGCTTTAGCAGTGCTGGCTGATGTGTAAACTGTTTAGAGAGGTTGCTAAAAACGAAATAAGAGGATGTGAAAAGGGTTTAAGTATTTATAATGACAACAGCTTTTCCCAAGTGAGAATGCAGCACGAAGACAACCTCTGCTTCTAGATGATAAGTTAATGCGGGTTAGCGGCAGCACAGAGGCAGCCAATACAGAGTTTGCCCTCATGGAGACAGTGATACAACATAACCTGTGGGAGAACAAGTTTCTCCATCGGGCTTGTCCACCCAGAACTATGTGGCAACTCAGAGTGAACAGCAGTTGCTATTGGTGCAACTGTGCCAGCACCCAAAGCCGTTGGCTTGTCACTGCTACCTTTCCTCACCTCGTTCTCATGTAAGGTTGACAAAGTCTTCATCTGCCTTTCAAGTTAGTATTTTTACTAATACTGTTGCATAGTTATAGCCATCTCCAAATGACTGATATGCCAGGAGATATCTGTAAAAGTGAGTTTTCTGTTGTTTGCCTGGGCTCTTTAGGTCTGATCCCCTCAGACCTAACCTCCTGTTTGAAGAGCTGCCTTGAATTGTCTCTCCTCTAGAAGCTGTTTGACATGGGTGGCCTCAGTTTGCAGAGCTGTCCCCATTGCACCTGTGATGGCACTCCTCTGTACCCACAAATTTATTGCAGACCTATTACCCCCAATTCAGCATCTGTTTCCTCTAATCCTCAGAAGATTTCCAGTCCTCCTCCCCCACTATTTTTTGAAAGGCTAAAGAAAGCTAAGAGTCTCAGTGTTTGATAATGAAGCACATGTTAGATGCTTCTCTTTATTCCTTTCGGAAGGAGTTCAAGGACTGAGGGTTGCAAAGACTGATAGGTATGGTATAAACACAAATTACAGGCAAGGAGAAAGCATCAGTTACAAAGAGCCGTGGGGTTTTTCATAACATTTGTCACTAAATGTAAGAAACTTCATATTATTTATTAACTTCCCTCCTCCCATTTCTTCTCCTTCTAGGGGAAAAAAAACCCTGTCATCTGATAATTTTAAGAATCTGTTGCTTTTGGAAAGAGTGCTAAGAACTCCCATGGGCTGCATTCTCATAGCAAGGGAGTATTGTGTGCTAGGTGAAAGCCTAAAATAAAGCTTTATTTCATTCTCTTAAATTTAAAAAATATTTTTTTTCTGGTGGAAGTCAAGAGATTCAAAATTAAATAAATGAGTTATCTCTGGCAGTCTTGCAGTTCACCTTGGATGCGTATGTGCACTCAGTTTTGCTTACCATTCTCTCTCCTTCCCTCCCTCCCTTCTCTCCAGCCTTCCTTTGTTGCTGACTTCAGACCTTGCAGTTTACCAGGCTTGTTCTGTTTCAAAGCCAATGTTTCTATAAGGTCTATATTTCTGTCTGGCTTCACAGAAAGAGCAAAGCTCATGAGAAATGCATGGAAGTAATTGTTAGGTTCAGAGAAAGCTGATCTGACTAATTTACGGGGCCTGAAATGTTTGAATGTTGGAGGGGAAACAATCAAACAAACAGGATTTTCTGCCAGCAGCACATTGCTTTGCCAACTCTGGTACCCAGGTGCAGGTGCCTGTTTCCAAGCTCCTGACCATTAAGAGGCTGAATTACCAGAGTAGTGAGAGATAGACTCTGCAGATAGTGGAGTTACAGCTGCAACACTGACAAAACTATCCTGCCAGCCAATGCAGGAAACTGCCTGGACATTTTCATAAAAGGAAAACTTTTCCAAACATTTCCTTAAAATTTGGATTGAAGGAACTAAATCAGTAGTTAGAGGGAATGAAACAGTCAGGGAATGTTTCTTAAATCAAGAAAAAACCAGATATTCCTCCAGGTATGTTCTAGTTCTGCAAAAGCTGAGATATTCTCCATCATTTTTTGTTCCTCAGGTACAGAGGCAGTGCAGAAAATATGCTAATGAGACTGTGTGTGCAGGGGAAACCCCATAAAGCGAAAGAAGCTTTTGTTTTAATTCATTTTTATTCCTCTAGTTATTTTTAAAATTTTATTTAAAAGAAGTCTCCCAAATGAGAATACGTGAGGAAAAAAGGGCTCACCACCATGATCATGTCTTCTGCCTTGCCTATAGCTCTTAGCTTTCAAATTTTGTTTCTTTAAGAAAATGGACTTGTTAAAAAATATAAATAAAATTGCCTTTAGCAATTAAGTTTCTCATAATTGACATCATGTTTTGATGGTGATCCTCCTGACGGAGGAAGATGTGGATGGCACTGGATTCTGTGGCAGAAGGGAAGAGTGCAGGAGATTACTCCCCAGCCCACTTGATTTTTACCTGATGATTTACAAGGTATGTAAATGAGGAGACAACCACAGAAGGTACATTTAATGGCATCTTAATGCATCATGGAATTTACGATAGAGCATGAATAGCTTGTGCACTCAACTGTTGGAAGCAGATGCTGCTATAATTCTACTTAATACTTAGAAGCAAAGTAAAGCATATTGTTTTTTGTACAAATGTTTATGAAACATTAATAAGAACAACATGCACCATTCAATGCTGAACGTATAATGTGAAGTCCTTTCTTATAAATATTTACAAGGGTGACATTTTGGTTCACTGTATAAAGTGATTTCAAGTAGCACTTCTGAGATTCTCCCATCTCAGTCATAGCGGTATCCTAAAAAGAAAGGTAGAGAGAAAAGGAGTCAGTCACATAAATATCTAATATAACCAGTGATTTCAGTTACAAAAAGACTTACACTTGCTTGTGTAGTGGAACAGGATATTTAGCAGTTTGAAACCAAGACTTTTCAGTCATAATGCAAGTTTGTTGCTACTGTTATGAGAGGAGTTACTGAGCTTCATTAAATCTGATGGCATGTATATATATAGATTCTAGATTGTTTTGTGATGGTCCTTGGCTTCCATAAAATGAACTCTGGCAAAATATGTAGTTTTCTACAGGTAATTGAAATGTTTGAACTAGTTGTTGACTATTATTGATTCTGTGTTTTTCAAAGGGTGAAGCATATTTGCTATGAAAGCCTTGTCTCCTTTTCTCTATAAATTTGATTTACTGATTGCAAAAATTATAGTCTTTCTTTATGTTTTAACTAGAATTACAAGGTTTTCAATCATGTTATTTTCATTAGGATGACAGCCTTTCAATCCATACCTCTCTGACATTTTTGACAATGATACTTAGCAGCCAACAAGATGTTACAAAATGTTATGGTAACTTTTCCAGTGTTAATGGGGGATTCAAGCTGTGCAAACCTTCCCCCTCCCCCTTTCCAGCTTTAAATGTTTCTTAATTGTTAATTATCCTTTACTATTTAGGATCTGGTATTTTGTAGTATCTTGAAATTAACAGAAAATATTAAGGTTTTGATAGAAATTGTAGCCACTTGTTTATTTTATACAAAGAATTTACTCTTGGAAAATTTTTTGCAGTAAATCTTAAACATATTTAAGAACACTGCAAGAGGTTCAGTGAAGTTGGATGTAGCAGAAGATATGCTGTTTATAAGCTTCAAATGAACTGCAATAAAAAAAAATCAGAAGTTTGAATGAGCATCTTACTACAAAGCCTTTGGGAGACATCTCCAGAGATCCTTAAAATGCTTTGGCAAGGTGAAAAGTCTAGTGGAGCTTGTTGCAGAGATCCGCCAGGATCCATTTTAAATATTTAAATCTTGATTATTTGAACTGTTTGAAAATTGGGCTTTTCTCTACTTGGAAAAGTCTGAACTTCTGTTGAAAAATCAAACCCTCATATTTTGGAATTAATGTTTAGTATTTGTATTTGGAATTGCTGTCACGATATCTCAGAGTTCTCTGCCTTTAAATGTAGTTTCGTTAGGGAATCTATACAATGTTGGCAAAAGTGAATACTGATTTAGTGATACTATATAATGAAATTGTATTGAAGAAAAAACTTTTGCACTTTTAATTCAGTAGTGTTTCTGAAAGAGAATGAAATTTCTAACTTAGTGTGCTCCAGAATTTTCTGAAAGATAAAATTAGCCACATTTCAAATGCACAGGAGGGAAACTCTTAAAAAAAAAAAGCATCTGAGTCATGTTTTATACACTAGTCCAACAAGTATTTAAATGGCAGTTTCTTTACTTTACTGTTTCCTATGACTTAATATTAAATTATTTGTTTGCCACTAGGAGTGTGAAAGTGTGCTAAACACAAATAAGTCCATGTTAGTTACAAAAAAGCATATGATGGAAGTTTTGATTTAGCACTTACAGGGGATTTGAGAGGTTAGGGAAAGTGGCCTAATGTGTTTTGCTCCTTTGATTGTAAAGCTCTCATTCCCTAATTTCATGAAGGTCAGCTCTGACATGTAATGCTTTTGAACCACTTTTTGAATCAGCCTATCTCTGATGAATTCTGACTGATTTTTAAATTTTCTTTTTACTTTTTTTCCCCTTCTTTTTTCTTTATTCTCCTCTTCTTTCTCTTTCTCTTCTTTTCTCCTCATGGGGGTTGGGAAGAGGGACAAGACACTGTGGTTAGTTTGCTGTAGCCATAACAACATGAGAGCTCGATTAAATTTAATTAAACAGGTTTAATGCTGTGCCAGGGTAATGCTGTACCAGTTTATTATTAAGTTCAAGACTTAATGTGATTATTTTAACTAATTAATTCAAGGCTGCTATAAGTCTTCAGTCTGCTTGAATGCGCAATTGATGTGGTAAATTATCTTGATTATAGAACCCCCTCAAAAATGAAGAATAATCTGCCAATATTTGTGGACTTGCACTGAGTTTCAGTAGTGTACTTGTAACCAGGATCTCACTCATTCCCACAAAAAGAGTTTGAATGATCCAGCGAGGAGGAGAAAAGCATTGTATAAGTCCTGGCTACATGGCATGATCTTTATGCTGTGTGTGTAATAAGAGAAATTCAATTACTTAGCGATGTAGACAGTTTGCCATTCTACAGAGTCCAAACAAAGAAGCTCAAAATTATAAGAAAGGAATAATAAAGCCCAAAGCAACATTCATTCTCAAATAATTATTGTTCTCATTAACTCTTATTGAGTTCTGCAAATGGTATTAACATGCTGATATGGTAATGCTGTGAATATATTCCATTAGCAGAATATACCTGTTAAGAAAATTAACACATTCTTGCTTCTAGGTAGATTGTTATAATTTCTTTTACTTTCCAGTTAAATTGTTTTGTTTGGTTTGGTTTGGTTTTTTTTTTTTTTTTTAAAAAAAAAAAAAAAGAAAAGAGAAAGAAAAGAAAATAAAAAGGTGCAATTAAATATTTATTATTTAATATATAAATGATTTGTAAGGAATTATTTGAAAAGGTCTACACTTTTTTATAGCACTGTGGGTGCCTTGTTTCTATTTTACTTGCCTGATTAAACTAAAAGGCAGGCTGCAATTCTTGGAGGTGTTTGGAAATCAGAGCTCTGTATTTGCTGAGAGAGTCCCAAGAAGCACAGAGGTAACGAGTGAGAGAGATTTTCGGGGTGCTCTATCACAGTCTTCACAGCATTTTCACATGGAATGTCCAAGGACTAGAAGAGAAGGGCAACACTGAGCCAGGAAGCTATGAGCTAGAAGAGGTACCACAGCACTTGCAGTCCTAGAGGATAGATCACCCCCATCTTTGATGGCTCTGGGTTGGGTTTAGTTCTGGTCACCCAGCTTCTGTGTGGTTCTCTCTCATCAATGTCAATAAGTAAATCTTACACTTCTGACAATGTTATTTATGTGCTAGCACTGTGGTTTTTCTTTTTCTATTATACCTGTTACCTTTTTTTGTTATAGATGCATGTTATAGAGGATAGGTAGCAACTAATTCAAACTACTTTTTTTGCAGGGTGTATGTGCTGGTTTTGCACTGATTTATTTGAAAACTATAATTAAAGCAACATAGCCTTGCAGTGTGGAGTTAAACATGTTAGTTTTTAAATGTGCTTACTAGTTTAGGCTGCATTAGCATCTGATGCTATCAAAAGCCTAAATCCTTCACAAACAGAAAACAAATTGCTAGTAATGGCTATTACGCCAGTTTGAGTTTTAGATAAGTGTTTAAGTGTTTGGAAGATTATCTAATATTAAACTAGGTTTAGAGGCCTTTTCCTGATCACCGAATATGCCTTTCAAATACTCCTAGAAGCCAGAAAATATATATTTTAGTGTTACCAAGACATCCCTCTCCACCTCCAGTTGTTTGAGGTCTTAAATGGACTACAGGTTGCCTCTTGTCTGCCATGCAGAGTTGAATATAATCTTCTGACCTGTTGTTAAAGCTACAAAATTGGGTTAGAAATCTTCCTAGAACAGACTGGAAGCTTTATACATCTGAAGCTTTTCTATTTCTGATGAGATTAAGAAAGCCAATGCGGCAACAATACCTGAGGTAAAATAATACAACTTTCACTTCCAAAGCTATGATTTAAACTGTAGCATTTAGATTCAAAAGATTCTAGTCTTATCATGTTTCTGAAGTCCTAACCCAAACCAGAAAGTTATTCATTTGCTCATACACGTACACTGACAGATCACTTGAGATCAGAAAATTATTCAATTTGTGTTATACCTGCAGAAAAACTTCTGATCCAAGTAGATCCTGTTCTGGGCAAGATATCAACTGGTTATTTATCATATTATATTTTACTTTTTCACAATACAAGTGCACTGAAAAAAAACATATGTCCACATTCCTGACTGTTCTGGTTTTGTTTAGTGAGGGGGGCCTAAGGTGGTAGCTTCTGTAGGAAACTGCTAGAAGTTGCTCCCCTTTGTTCAGTGGACTCGGCCGGGCCTAGGGCGGACCCTCTGCTGGCCAAAGCCAAGCCAATTGGTAGCAGAATGTTCCGTGATAATGCCTCTGTGATAACGTATTTAAGAAGGGGAAAACAGAAAAAAAAAAAGAAGAGAAGATGTGAAGAAGCTGAGCAGGGGCAGAGAGGGGGAGGCGTGAGCCTTGTGGGCCTTGCAGGCCTCACCCTCTGGCCTCCTGCTGGGTGGCCGACTGGGCCAAACTCGGCCCGGCCCAGCTGCAAGAAGTGGAGAGGAGATGAGATGTGAATGAGATGTAAAAAGATCCTGAGAGGCGTCTGCCAGCCTGTCATGAAGAATTTTTTTTGTGAAGAATGGCTGCAGATGCCAAGGTCAGTGAAGAAGGAGGGGGAGGAGTAATGCGGCTCCTGGCCAAGATTCCGCTGCAGCCTGTGGTGATGACCATGGTGGAGCAGGTTGTCCCCCTGCAGCCCATGGACGTCCATGGCGGAGCAGAGATCCACTTGCAGCCTGTGGAGGACCCCACGCTGGGGCAGGCGGATGGCTGAAGGAGGCTGTGGCCCGTGGAGGGCCCGCTGGGGCAGCTGTTCTGGAGGGAGTGCACCCCGTGGAAGAGATGACCCACGCCGGAGCAGTTTCTTGAAGGACTGTGGCCTGTGGGAGGGACCCCATGAAGGAGCAGGGGAGGAAGGTGAGGAGTTCTTCCCCTAACTATGAAGCAGCAGCGTGAAACATTGCGTGATGAACTGACCACGACCCCAATTCCCTCTTCCCCCCTGTGCTGCTCAGGGGGTGGGGGAGAAGTTGGTAGAGATAGTGTTAAGCCCGGGAAGAGGGAGGGGTGAGGGGAGGTTATCTTGTTCTCTGTCTCATTCTCCTGCTAGTTTTAGAAATAAATGAATAGTTTTCCCCAAGTCGAGTCTGTTTTTGCCCGTGACGGTAACTTTAAGGATTTCTCCCTGTCCTTATCTCAAACCTCAAGCTGTTTTTCTTATATTATCTCCCCCTGTTCTCTCAGAGGGTGGGGGGAGTGAGAGAGGGACTGCGTAGTCTGGTCCCAATCAGGGCTGAACTACGACACTGACATATTTTTTGGGGCTTGCAGAATTTGTTAGAGAGCACTTTCTGCTCCTAATTTTTCTGGCAGGCAGAATTTAACTGTTATCAATGTTGAGTGACAGAACTTTGGATCACCTTGGTCTCTAGCTTGAAATGAGATCTCATCCTTTTTTTTTTTTTTTGTCTTGATATCACTATGTCAGAATTGTTTTATTGAGAGTGCTACATTATTTGTAAATAACACAGCAAATGTGGTTTGACATACTGAAGTTTCTACTGGTTTCCTCTCTCTTCACAGTTTTCTGTAACTGATAGACAAAATGAATCAACTAGTTACTTCCATGGGTTTTTTTTCTAAATTCTCTGAATATTTTGCATGCCGTGAGTAGAATTTGACAACATTTTTCAAGTTTCAGTTATCTATTATAATGTTGCAGTAAGATGTATACTGTGCTGTGAGGTTAGAAGATATCTTTAGAAAGAAAGGAAAAAGAGGAAAATTTGAATTTTTATTTGCAGCACCAAAGTGAGTGCCAACACATCCTCTTTCAGCTATTCCAAGTCAGATCCTAATGCTTAGGACAGCGAGTGAACCCAAACTCTTCCAAGGGCTATGAATTTTAGTGCAAATGTGAATTATATGTAATGGAGCTGGCTACAAGGGAGCTATAAACATTTTGCTTATGAGACAAAGCTAGTGCTGATCTGTCTTTGACTATAACTACGATAGCAGTCTACAGTCTACTAGCTTCAGTCAAACGGCGATCTTCTATCTGAGAAAGCAAGAGCACATTGTCAGTTTGAGGCAAGAGGTTTTAGGAAGGTTCACTTGCCATTAGGAGGAGATACATAACTAAACCAAAAGCATCTCCAATTTGAATATACTTCTGAAAATAATCTCAGAATATTGAAAATGTGTCACTTTTTTTCAGGTGCCTTTCTCTGATCAGTTGATATTTCCATTTGTAACGTCACACATGGAAGTGGGGAGTTGGCTGTGCCATTTGTAAAGAAACAGACAGATTACAAGTGTTCAGCTTTCATCTTTCTTTACATAAAAGCTCAGAATATAAAAATGTCTTTGGCAGATAAAAGTAAGAGCCAGTGCATGAAATTTTAAGCTAGGCAGGACCTATAAGATCATCTGTTTTGATTATCTGCGTGATATAGTCCAGAAAAACTCTTGCAGTAATTTGGACTTTTGAAACAGTTTTGCAATAAACATAGAAAGTGGTCTTAGAAGCAACATGGATTTAGCGCCTAAATGCACATGCTGCATGCTAAAGTTCATAGAGCTTGAGAGCAAAAGGGACCCCTGAGGCTATGTGGGTCAATTTGAGTTCTTTCAGGTAGCCAGTTATGTTTTTCATGCAGCTGCCTTGAGTATGTTTAAAATATATTTGTTTTTTTGCTAAAGATTTTCTTCCAGAAAGGTATCAGATCTTGATCTGAATTTGTCATTTTGTTGTCACTTCTTCTGTTAATTTGTTTCAGTAGTTGATCCTTTCTCATTAAAAGCCTGTGCATATTTTCCAATAGGATATTGGGATAGGAGCAGAAACTGGAATGATTCAAACTTTTTGAAGCTGCTCTCTTCTAGTCAATGTAATTCAAAGTTTATTAGGCCAAAGAAGAACAATGTCTGCAATCTACTGGTTAACCGTGTTCTGTAACCATCGAGGCTTGGGACAAAAGTACTTTTATTCCTGTTCTAACATCTGAGAGACTTTTTTTTTTGTCCCATGATGTGTAATAGTATATAACAACTGTTAGAGGAGGGACTGGAATCGAGGAATCTCAAGATTAAGGTTTAATTTAGGCTGTATAGCCCTATTCAGTCTTGCTCTCACTGTCTTAAAACTTCATTTTATTTTATATATATAAAAAATATATATACTTATATTAAATACACACATGTATATATGTATATTTTTAAGAAAGAGTTGAGCAGTTTAAGGAAGAGGAAGTGACTGTGTCCTGTCCAGCCTCCTGGGGAATGAGAAATTCATTGGAGAAGCCACAATTCCTCTGGCACCTGAAAAGTTTTAATATCAAAACCAAAGATGTCTAGGGATTGTACAGGCTTAGATGATCAGTGAAAGGTGAATTTGAGAAGCAGTTTTTTGGAATTAGGGCACCACAGTGGGAATCAGGTTGGATTTAGGCAACCATCTCCTTAATGTAGCTGTAGGCTCTTTGTGGATAAAGCTATATAGCTATGACTGGGGAATTTAAGTGTAAAATTCCTGTGGTTCTTAGTAATAAGAGAGAGGAAGGAATAAGGCATATGCTTCAGGGTACACCTAGGAGAGCTGAGGCTTTAGAAGAACTCTGAGGCCTATTTAAAATTGTCTCCTGTCAAAATTTATATATGCAGACTGGATTATTACATGTATATATGTAGTGAGATTCCTTTATGTGTGTTTGCATGTAGTTCTTGATATGAACACACAAATCTGTGCTGGATGCATGAGCAGGTATAGAAACTATTCCAAGCCAGTGCCAGGAGATTGTTTTTCCTAAAAATTGACCCCCACAAGTTTCAATTTTAATGCGGTAAAGACCTAATTCAAACTTACGTCTGTCAATGAGAAGATTCTCATTGACTTAAATGGGCTTAAAAGAGACTCCCAAATGCCTTGGGGAAAAAGTGCTTTAATTTGGTAAAGAAATTTCAGCATCAAGGAATTACTTAACCAGAGGAATTTTATCTTCACTCAGACTCATTACATTGTTCTGTTGTTAGTAATCATAGGGCAAAGTAATTGAATTTGTGATGGTATTACATGGATCTGTGTCTATTCCAAAATGTGAGTGCAAGACTTTTTCTTTTGGTTTGATTTGGCTCCCGTTGCAAGACACACTGAGCAGTTTTATTGTGCTATTTGTCAGTGTGTGATGAATTGCTATTACTTAACAGATGAACTGTGCCATACTGAAAATGAATGAGGGGAGGAGCAAGTACACATCTCAAATTACATGCTCTGTTATGTAAATTACAGGTGGTAGGTGGCAAGAGTCCTACAAAATGGATGAGTTGGCTAAAATCCCCCCAGTATGCCATTGTAATGCATACCAAGAAGAATCATGCATAAAACTGGAAGCTCTAAGTTTCCAGGTGTGCTTATGATACTTGCTTTCTCTTAAATTAAAGAAACAAATCTGACTGAAAATATCTGAATTTAAAGAATTACCTCCTACCTTCAGTTTGGCAGGGAGGAGAAGGAAATACATTGTTTTCTTGGCAAGTTTTTTATTCTCATTAGCAAATGGGAAAATTTTATTCCACGTTGTATAAACAATCTGAATCAAATTCACACTAGCCAGGCTTCACATATCCAAGCAACATTCTAAAATTGTATATATTAAAAGCCTATATATATGTATGTGTGTGTGCATGTATTTATTATTGAATTGGTGACCTTTTAAAAAGATGAATGTTTCAAAATATTCTGAAGATGTTTTGAAGAGATTATGCAAGATTTTATGTAGGTAGAGAAATAACATTCTCTTTAAGAGCCATCTGCTTAGTTTCTTTTACTACTATTTCTTCTACAACTACTGTATTTGCTTTTATTTACTTAAAAGCTGACTTGCTGAATAGCTTCATGTGATGTGCATCTCACTATTTTGTGGGTCTCAAGAGAGTTCAGAAGCCCAGAGGTCCTATTTCAACTTGTTTCAGTTGAGCACTTGTAATATGAGATATTAAATAGTAGATAATAACAGTGAGTAGCTGCCGTCTCAGTTCAAGAAATAATGAAAGCTCTGGGAAATAAGAGATCAAAAGTTTCTAAAAATCAAGCAATGTTAGTACATGGTTAGTGAAACTAGCAGCTTATTCCAGCTGCTTGGATATATAAACCCACTGAACTTCATAATTTGTTTTTATATTTTTCCAGACCAGTAATTAAATTTCTGATGTTTTATGGATAAAGCTAATAAAATTATCATACAGAGCATATTTGAAGGCTTTTCAAGCTATCCATTATTTTGCTGAGTAAGCTTGTGACACAGTAAATGGTCATTGCTTATGTCCTGTTGTTGTCCAGCAGCTATGAAGAGCAGACTGAATTAATATCTGAAGCAGACCTGAGGAATTGTCAGCATCTGCATGTGAAAGACACTTCTTTTATGCTTTGTGCAAAGTATAACTAATATTATTTGCCTCCAGAAGACACTTCACCATCATGTTTGCGGTAACATTCAGACACAGTAGTAAACCTGTGCAGTCGTTAGTTAGACAGCTAAATTCTGCTCTTGTTTTACTGGTGTTAATGGGAGTAACTTCAGGAAAAAATACATGAGTATTCTTGATTTACAATTAATTAAGTGTATAACGTGGCAGTCTGGTGAGGTTTCTGCCAACTGGAAAAGGGGAAACATAACCCCCATTTTTAAAAGGGGAAACAAGGAGGACCAGGGCAACTACAGGCCGGTCACCCTCACCTCTGTGCCTGGCAAGGCCATGGAGCAGATTCTTCTGGAAACCATGCTAAGGCACATGGAGAGCAAGGAGGTGATTTGTGACGGCCAACACGACTTCACCAAGGGCAGATCATGCTTGACCAATTTGGTGGCCTTCTGTGATGGAGTTACAGCATCGGTGGACAAGGGACGAACAACGGATATCATCTGCCTGGACTTGTGCAAAGCATTTGACACTGTCCTGTGTGATACCCTTGTCTCTAAACTGGAGAGACATGGATTTGATGGACAGACCACTCGGTGGATAAGGAATTGGCTGGATGGCCACACTCAAAGACTTGTCGTCAACGGCTTGATGTCCAAGTAGAGACTGGTGACATGTGACGTTCCTCAGGGGTCAATATTGGGCCCACCCTGTTTAACATCTTTGTCGGCGACATGGACAATGGGATAGAGTGCACCCTCAGCAAGTTCGCCAATGACACCAAGCTGTGTGGTGCAGTTGACATGCTGGAGGGGAGGGATGCCATCCGGAGGATGGAGAGGTGGGCCCGTGCCAACCTCTTGAAGTTCAACCAGGCCAAGTGCAAGGTCCTGCACCTGGGTTGTGGCAATTCCAGGCACAAATATAGGCTGGGCGGAAAATGGATTGAGACCAGCCCTGAGGAGAGGGACTTGGGAGTGATGGTGGATGAGAAGCTCAACATGAGCAGGCAATGTGCATAAAACCAACCACATCCTGGGCTGCATCAAAAGAAGCATGGCCGGCAGGTCGAGGGAGGTGATTCTCCCCCTCTATTCTCGAGAGACCCCACCTGTAGTAGTGCGTCCAGCTCTGGTGCTGCCAACATCAGAAGGATGTGGACCTGTTGGAGAAGGTCCAGAGGAGGGCCACGAAGATGAAGATG
>JAAGAY010136718.1:0-13079 GCA_011801015.1 Ardeotis arabs | reverse complement strand
ACATTCAAGGCCAGGCTGGATGGGGCTCTGAGCGACCTGATCTAGTGGGGGATGTCCCTGCTCCTTGCAGGGGGGTTGGACTAGATGACCTTTGAAGGTCCCTTCCAACCCTAACCATTCTATGATTCTATGATTCTATGATTCTAATATATTTTAATAGTACAGTTACATCACATTTTGCCTTTAGAAGAACATAATGTCAGAATGATTACTAAACAAGACATTTTTCATGCATGCAACACAGCAAATCCCTTTTAGATTGCATCATGAAAGACAAATTTATTGATCTAAAAACTGGTAAATGTTACAGTCCTACATAAATTACATTTTCTTGTATTTTTCCTATTACAGATGGAAGATAAAGAAAAATTGCTTTGAATAAAAGTGGTGGAGTACAAAAGAAGCAAAGTTACACTTAGGCTAAAGCTATTTTGATTACCCAGAAGTAAGACGTTAAATATTTCACTTAATGCACAATAGATATGACAACCCTCTGATGCTTCTCCCTCCTGAGTAGATGGGGTGAATTTGTATTCGTCACAAGATTTTATCCATTCACCTTATTTTGAATGCATTGGTCTGGAAAAACTGAGTTTCTACAAACCTTCTGAGGAAAATTCCTGGAACTTTCATCTGGCTTCTCATTCTTTATTTCTTGTGCAGCTTAAATGAGAGGATGGATGATTTCAGGTAAATTTCCTTTAATTATATTAGTCTTTTGACTCTCTTTGGTCATATTCAGTTTGTGCAAGAAATTGATGGCCATTACCAAAAGGGTTAGATACAATAACAGCTGTTATTTATTTGAATTGTGAAGCTGCAGTTAGTGCCTCATTTCTGCACTAGTGAGGGTTCTTTCTAAAGTGTACATGTACACACACATACACATATATATATACACATGCAACACTTGAGCTCTTCACAAACACTTCCTACAATTTTCAGTCATATAAATGTATATTTATTACTGGAGGGAGATAAATCTGTACGGTTAGAAGGTGTTTTAAATTAAAATTCACTTGACATGCCTCATAATACTTCATTTTGTATAAATTACCATTTACATAAGATCCTATGAGTAAAACTGTTGCTGTCATGATATTTTCTGTGATATTGTCTCAAGTGAATATGTAAAGTAAGAAAGCAGCCCCTGTTTTCTTTTCCAGTCTTCAATTTCTTCAAAGAGATATTATTTTCCAACCCAAACTTATGACAGGAAAAACAAATCTGTTGCAATCCTTCAGGTAGTTTTCTTTGCCGTTTGATCCAATATTTGACGCAATTAAAAGAAAGCATGATTCTTGCTAATTATGGTGTGCAGTGTACACAGTTACCTAACAGGTAAATGCTTTGTGGCACATCAAAGCAGTATTCATTTTCAGACAAAAAGTAGGATAGTCTAATAGATGCACAAGCATTTTAATTCCAGTTAATTGATTTGTCTACAGTCTTATTCACTGTTAACTCACCATATATAATACAATGTTTTTAACAGTTAGATTTTGAATCCTGGTAGCTGTCCGAGTAAATGAACTTCACTGTCAATAGGTCTTAATGAAGGATGTGACTAGACTATCTATAAACTTATCAAGGCTGTATTAAATCTTGATGTCCTAGTGTGCTGGAGCAGATCATGTTCTCCTCTAACCAGTCATTATATAAGCTCTTTATTTTAATATTAATTTTTGGAGCACTTGAGTACAAACTTCACTGTAAATAAACCATTTGCAACTTTAGTTTTAAATGGAAGACCAGGCAGCAATATCCTACCATTAGAGTCCCAAACTATGCAACTGTCCTTTCCATAACATTTTCACAGTTGTGTATTTTATATGCAATCTCAAAAGATACAATACTATAAATCAAAAGTGCAACAAAATACATTGGACATGATTGGAGGACCCCATGCTTAAGAATCAGGACTGGATTAGTGACAAGACCTTGCTAAGCACATTTAATGTCTTATGAAGAAAAAAACAGAAATCTTCTTCTGGAATTTACTGACACAATGTGGTGCGCTGACCCTGGCTAGGTGCCAGGTACTCACCAAAGCCACTCTATCACTCTCCTCCTCGGCTGGTCAAGGGAGAAAAAATATAACAAAAGGCTTGTGGGTCAAGAAAAGGACAGGGAGATCAATCACAAGTAGAACAGAATTGGCTTGGGGAAATTACTTTAATTTATTACCAACGAAATCAGAGTAGGCTAATGAGAAATAAAAACACATCTTTAACACACCTTCCCCCTACCCCTGCCTTCTTCCTGGTCTTAATTTCACTCTTTATTTTCTCTACCTCCTTTCAGGCATCATTTTCTCTACAGAGACAGAAGAGTGTACTTGTATTCTCATTCTCTGTTCACTGTAGCTGGATGGAAGAACAAAACAATGCTTACCTTATAATTAACAATTAAACTATGAGAAAGAAGCTTTTTGCAGATCTGTAGCTTATATATTTTAGTAGACAGAGGAAACTTTTACTCTGGCAATGCAACTTTCATCACTACTATGTCTTTGTAACTTGTCCTAGTGAATGCTTTAGTGATGGACTTGCACCATCTTCTCTGAAAGCCATTCCTTAGTGCACTGTACTTCAGTAAAAAAAAAAAAAAAAAAAAAAAAAAAAAAACAACATTTTATGCACTCCAGGAAGCTCCTAAAAATAAAGGAACTCAAACCAAAAACATATGACTTCTACTTCAGAAAAAACAAATCATCAAAGTAAGAACAATCCTGCGAAGATACAGAAACATGCTTTTTGTTATTTTCTTTTTTTTTCCAATAAAGAACCTGTCACTACAAACCTTTCTTTTTCTCTGACTTTCATTCTGAGCTCCACTGTAATTATTCCATCATTAGTGACGAAGTGCAGCTAAGACATATTCTTGACTGGATTTAGAATTTGGTCTCCCAACATCAGATCTTCTGCTGTTTAACACTCCATTAACTAACAGGATACAAAGAGATCACTGTTATTACCACTCTGATACTCTGTACGTTTTAGAACTTCTGAAAAAAAAAATCCAAAACTTTCTTATCTGAGTCAGAGAGTGATCTAATCTGAGCTAGATTCAAACAAAACCTTACTTCATTTAGATAAACAGGCGTAGACTTTGACTGCATAAAACAAACTTTCACGGAAGGAAACATTATCTTCAAAAACTTTGTACATCTCTTTGCTTTATTCAGTTTTCCTTTTGCATTTCTCAGGCTTCTTTGTAATGATACCAGGCTAATTGGACGATTTACTTCCTTGCATCATTCAAACTCTGTCCATGCTGTAATTCCAGTACACAGTCTGTACTGCTGCACAGAACAGAGTACTGTGTTCTACTTACCTGTGAATGTCTCAGGTCTTTCTCTGACCTTTTTGACTTAAGTACACATATAATAGAATCAACTCAGACAGAATATTATCGCATCAGGATATTATTCTTATTGATAACTTGTCTGTACCTTGGAATTTCACTGGTCTCAGGGCAGAAAACTAACTCAGAGAGAAATAGTAGCGGAACAGGAAAATGAAAATGAATAGATTCACATGGAGCACATGTAACTGAAAACAATAAACTGACGTATTTTCATCCCCTCTAGAAAGGATCTGTGGCAAAACAGGAGTAACAGAAACGGAAGCAGGGTATGAAATAGACTTGGAACACCAAACAGAAATACTAAATAGAAATTTCTCACGTAGGAGGAGAGGTTAGAAATAGCAAGGGAAAATATAATCGGAGTACCAGTGAAGGAAGGAGAGGGGAAAAAAGACAGATTGAGATAAAAAGAGAAAACTGGAAACAAAGGACTAAATAAGAAGGAATTAATAAATAAAGACGATCAGATGGCAATATGCAAAGGCCAAGGACAAAAAGCTGACTGGGAGACAGAAGTGAAACTACAAAGAAAATAATGGGCAAATAACAACTAGTAGGAAGAATATGTTTTGTGGGACAGTTAGATAAAAATAATACTTCTTAAGAAAAAGACCGAGAAGGACAAGAAACAAGAAAATACTTTTTACAAAAGTGAGAGGATACTAAATATTCCATGTGCTGTCCAGCCACTCTCACTACCTAATGCAGCAATACTCAGGCAACACTATTTTGGGTCAAAGTAGGAGACAATTAGGGCTAAACACCCCATAACCATTGAAACAAAAGGTGATTAAGATCAATATCCATCTGAGGAATGTAGCTCTTGGCAATTTCCTCCTCTGTCAGGTTTTGTTGCAACAGTAGTGAAGGAAAGAGGAAATAAGTTAGAGTAGTACCTAGAAAGGTATTCTTATTTCTGTTCAGATATGTGATTCGCAGTTCTTGAAACTCTAGGGGAACTGAAAAATTTCATCTTCATACAGGTTTGGGTTATAGCAATGCATTACATGTACAGGGCATCTGTCAGCCAAAGTCCTTTCATCTTGAGGGAAATCTGAGAATGTAGTAGTTACCCTATAGGCAGAGGGAAGAGAGCAGACTAGCGCCGTACCAATTATAACATTTCTCAGAGGGATCCATTACAAGCACTTAAACTCCTTCAATTCTGCTTCATAGAGGTAGTCTGTGTCAAATGCTGAAAGCCACTGGTTGAATTCTGAGCTGCAGATCTTCACTCTCAAGGATTTAAAGGAGTGGAATATGACTGAAGTCTCCCATAGTGATGAAGAATCTTCTTTGAAATGTTAACAATCATGCTGCATGTCCCATATTTCTCTACTTGTGCACAATTCACATGCAGCTAATGATGGATAAAATATGCAGGAACAAGCAGCTGTAGTAATGCTTTTCACCTTTTTTTCAAAAAAGAGAAAAGAACAAATTCAGTAAAAAAGTTTTTACATTTTGAATTTAAATTGCTTTCTTTTTTCCCCTCCCTGGGTTGTGCTCATTAATCTGTTGAAAATTAGGCCTTTATAACCTTTCATAGATCTCTATTGTTCAACTTCTGACAAAGTACCATTGGGAATTTTATGTGTGATACTAATCAGTCCTTGGGGAGAGGAAGAATTCACTCTGAGGTAGGTAGCAAGGCCCCTATTTTGTCCTTAAACAGCTAGGAAAGAGGTAAAGCAGTCACACCACAGCAGAATAATGGGCTGGAGAGGAACTCTGGAGGTCATCTCATCCAAATCCCTGCTCAAAGCAGGATCAACTTCAAAATTCAATCAAGTTGCTAAGGGCTTTGTCAAGTTAATCTCTGCATATATCTAAAGATGGAGACTCCACAGCCTTGGGCAACTTCTTCCACAGCTTAATAATTATCTTTGTGATTTTTTTTCCCTGCTTGAGTTGGATTTTGTCTTGCTACAGCTTGTGCCCACTTCCTCTTGTCCTTTTACCGTGCACCTCTGAGTCAAGGCTGACTCCATCTTCTCTACAAGCTCCCCTTCAAGAGTTAAAGACAGCAGTCAGGTCTTCCTTTAACCTCGTCTTTTTCAGACCAAAAAGAAGCAGTCCTCTCAGACTCTCTTTATGCATCATGTGCTCACATAAGCATCTTGGTAGCCTTCCATTGGAACTGCTTCAACATCAATCTTGTACAGGGAAGCCCAGAACTGAACACAGTGCTCCAGATGTGGTCTTACCAGCACTGAAGAAATGAGTGATCATGCTATATAGGCTCTGACTGCCTACCTCACTCCATCCCTGCTGAAACCTGGACACATACTAACTCCAAATGGGGGTAGGATGATCTGGATACACACTTTTTTCCCCCTCAGAAAGTTGCAAAAAGCAATGCTCATAAAGAGAATAGTGGGATTGCAACTTTGCATTGGCAAAGGAGAACAAAATCAAGGAGCACCATCCCCAGTGTTTAGGCCCAAGACTGTAAAAGGCATCACCCCTGGCTAAGAATGGACTGCCTCCTTTATGGTTCACAGGCAATTTTTCTGAATGTGAAATTTAAGAAAGGTTAATTTACTGGGGGTTTCCAAAAATCAACAAATTTCATATAATGAAGAAAAAAAAAAGATCATTTTCAACAGAAAACAAGTGTTTTAATAAAACATAATTTTCTCCATTATTACTCAAAATTAATGGCAGGATATATCATGCAGTTCTGCTAAAATCTGGGTCCTGGATTTGGGGTTCATATGAAAAATGATAGAGTGCAAGAGCTAAAGAAAAAGGAGAGAGCAAGGATATCTTTGAGAGGAACACAAGAGACTAAGTGCAAAGGCATTACTGAGAGGACACTAAGCGTCATGAGGACCTGATGGTGATAAAATTGGCATGTGGGGCTCAATGAGGGCAGATGAACTGCTGCAAGATATACCCAAGGAAGATATCGCAGAACATCTGTCAGTAGTAAAGGTCCAGGAGAAGATTTTCAAAAGTACAACTTTCCTAAAATACATTATTAAAATTTGTTTATGATTTTAGGAATCTTCTGAATTCCTCTGTGCAGAATGCATTGCATTTCAAGGAAAGTTTGATTAGCTGCATGAAGAGATATTGCTCTGCCTGTTTGAGTGAAAATAAGGAGAAAGGAGGAATTAGTTTCAGCTTTATGAAGTGCAAGTGTAACATGGCAAGAGTGGGAAGCTATGTTACTTCTACTTTTTATTCAGTGCTCATCCCAATGACATCATTGTCTCTGCCTGAGAAGACACAAAACATCATGGTCCAAAAGAATATAACTCCCGAAGATATCATCTTATGCCAACCCAAGTTCTTCGAAGAGCCTTGCAATTATGTTCCCTTACTAAGTGCTACCACTGACCATTAAGTAGGTGCCATTGTTCAGAGCAGAACCTGTCCTCATCTGCTGTCAAACTGTTGCTACCTTGAGCCTGTCAACATAGAAACGTGAATGTCCGTAGAAATCAGCGACATTCCTCTCTCTCTACCAAATTTAGCTTGTGCTAACTGTGGCATCTACCTGTCTTTTGCATTAGCAAGAGAGAGATGCCTTCATCAGTTTATTTCTTCACTAATTATAAGTCTAGGTTAATGCCAAATAATACAATTATTTACCAGGAAAAGCTGCAGGGAACACTCCGTTTTTAATGTTCTGTTTGTATTTAGTGCCAGAAGAGAAGGCGCCTGGTAACAGAGAACAGAAATCAATGAGCACCTGAGGCACCACTCTAAATTGGATGCAAATTGGTAGAATAAGAATTAAGAGGATGCAGTCATGCAAATATTTAAACAGAAAAACCTGCCTTAATCTATAAGGAACTCTATTCTCAGGTGCTGTACTTCTTACCTCTAGATATCAGCTGTACGTACTTTGTTAACTTTAAGCAACATGAAAAAAAAAAAAAATTAAATCTATCCTTTTGTTACAGACAGAGGGTATTGACTAAAGCTGCCTGGAAGAAAAATAGTTTTATTACAACACACCCAGAGGAGAAGAACCTATTTTCCATATATTTTTTAAGCAATCACTGTTTAAAGTTATTCTTGAGATAGTTTGTTTACTTCTCTTCTCCTTCCAAAAAACCCATAGAGGTTTATTTATCAAAAACCAGTTTTCACTAAACAATTGATAACAATCACAATTAAATTTAACCTGCAATTTGAAGTGACTCAAATTATGCCCAAAGCTCTGTGGCATATTCACTGCTGCTCCATCAAGTCTCATTCCTCATCAAACCTTAAAGTTTTGAATTCCCCTTGGTCTGAATTTTCCTTTCTATCATTTAATGCTATGAAGACTTCCAGCACTACAGAAGTAAATAATTTGTTCATTAATCAGTTTCCTGTGAATATCAACTTTGTTTGTTTATTTCTTTTTTAACATGCCAAAGTAGGATTTTTATTGTCCTTGTTAAAATGCATTTACCTTGCAAATATTCAAAATCAGTTTGTTATTCCATTTTCTGGTCTCATTCTTACATGGTGGTACTTCTTGTTGAATAATATAAACACAATTTCCATAATGAAAATATAAAGACAAATTAAGTGTAATTTGTTAAACATATGCAATATGGCAGCATCCTGCTGACACCACTGCACAGATGTGGAAGCAATTTAATTACCAAGATGTTATTCTCTCTGTAAAATATTGAGAGCTGCTAAGAAGCAACACATACAGAACACTTGAGGTTAGTCCTTTCTATTTCACCTTCATAAACATTACATGTATTTAAAGACATTGAACACGGGACACAAAACAAACAAGCTTACTCAACCCTTTGCTAGTATGACTCTGTTCAATTGTGGTGTTACATTTATGTGATTAAAGATTTAATGGTCTTCAGATACATTATAGAAAAAAAAAAACAACTCTACTTTTATTCACTAGTTATTATCTCATCAAAAATTCATTTCCAAATCAAGTTATAATCTCAATGGAAACATTCCTTTTCATTAAAAAGCATATACGAAGTTCAGGAATGATGCTTCTGTCAAAGTGAAAACACATTTGCACATTGATAAAGCTGGACTTTAAAGATGAGATCCTAAAGATGAGATAAAAAACCACACTACTTCTGGCTTGTGATTTATCTAAACATTCTGAAATGCATGAGGGAAGGGGTGCAAGGAGTATGCCTACAGATTATTTTCATTTAGAGGTATTTTTAATTTTACATCCATGAGTATAAAACATATAAATAGGATATACAAGAAAATTATGTCTTCTTATAGTACAGCCAGTTTATTTTTAGGAAAAAGGCAACACTCCTAGTTACATTATCAGATACAAGACCAGCTTCCTCCATAAATTTAACTCCTCATACAGGATCCTTTGTGAGTCCAGCTTCAAATAGGTTTTGTATTCTTGCTGTCTTCAAAGTCCTGGAACCAGTGATGCAACCTTGAGCCCATGAAAAGGCACTAGTAAGATGCTAAGTACTGATTCACTACAGGTTTGATTGGGTTGTATAGTAGCTACGCTTAGAGGAATATCCTACCCTCTTTCCTCAATTCTGATACAATATAACAAATGTAAATGCAAGCAGAAAAGCATCTGAGAAAGGCATTCCTGAGGAAGAAACTTGTAATAGCTCAGCTCTACAGATTTGTGTACATTAGCTGAAGTGTTATAGGGGCAGGCCTTCAGCTGGCATTTCAGCTCCATTAACTTTCAATAGCACTATAACAAATTACACAAGCTCATGGTATGACCCATTGTCAGTGCACAGTTGTTTAGAGCATAACCTCAGCTGTAGGCTCAGACCCTACTGCATGCTAAGCAGAGAGCCTACTATTCTTACCGTTTCCGTTCTTTTATACCCATAGTGCCTCTAAGCACCACCAGGTGTCCCTTATCTTTTTCCCACCACCAGGTGTCCTCGATTTTGCTTCTCTTAGAAAGCCCCTTATTTTTCAATCCCAGGGCTTCTGATATTTGTCACCCCCAACAACCCATGATGTTTAATATCTAACGACCAGAGAAAAGTGGATTAAAGCAAGATCAGAGGCATACAGGCTTCTAACTCTCTATATAGATCAGTGTGAGTTTAAGCTTAAATTTCTCTGTGGATTTCATCCTTCACTTATTTCAAGCACTGTATTCAAAGAAGGTGAAACATTGCTTAGCTGAGATTGGGAGTCAGTATGATAATCTAGTTATACTGTAATACAATACATTAGTTTTCTACTTACTTTTCAAAAAACAATTCTGTATTAGTTTAAAACTGTAAATATTTTGTGTGTGTTAGTTCATCATATTATATATAAAATATTTAACATGTTTACATTGTACTTTAAATTTGCTTTTTTACAGTTGAGGATTATATGTATAAAATTTCATCTATCACTTGCATAAATTTTCAGTATGTATCTGTAACCATTTCTGATTATACAGTACTGATCCTTGTATTGACAGTTTAAATATCAGACTTGAACTACAAACTTTAATTTACAGGATACAGTAACACATAGATTTACAAAAAAAAAAAGTAGAAAATTACACTGTGGAGAAAAGTAGTTACAAAAAACCCAAACAATTTGTTAAGTTTAAATAATGCCTGCCATTTCAAAGCACTTTAGCCTCCAGAACCCCCAAAGCAGTACTTGACCCTGGTATATACATCCTGATGACAGACTGAAATAAGTGCACTTTTATCTAATATTTTTTCCAATAGGATATTTCAGATTTAAAAAACAAATAGAGTAACAAACAGACAAACAACAACAACAAAAAAAAAACCACATAGAAGCTGTTTGATGTCAAGCACGGTTTCTAGCATGCCCGTATTCAAGGTAATGTTGTAATAAAGTTGTAATAAAATTGTCTCAGCCACATGAAACTCTTTTGATGAATCCAAGTACACACTGGAAACTGTAACCTTGCATGTTTCCTACTCTTTAAATTGCATATAAATAAAACAAGACTTTCCTAAAATGGGTGGAAACCTAGAGTAAGAGATGTGTTAACTGAACCAAGTTATCAAGCTAGGTATTCAAGTGCACCCTTCTCATACAGTTCTCATAGACAAAGCCTGTTCATAAAAGCTCTGATTCCCAGGTCATGACTTGGAAATAAGTGTCTGAAAAATGTCATTTTAGAATCATAGAATCATAGAATGGTTAGGGTTGGAAGGGACCTTCAAAGGTCATCTAGTCCAACCCCCCTGCAAGGAGCAGGGACATCCCCCACTAGATCAGGTTGCTCAGAGCCTCATCCAGCCTGGCCTTGAATGTTTCCAGGGACGGGGCATCCACCACCTCTCTGGGCAACCTGTTCCAGTGATCTACAACTCTCATCGTGAAAATTTTTTTCCTAATATCCAATCTAAATCTACCCCCCTCTATTTTAAAACCATTACCCCTCGTCCTGTCACAACAGGCCCTACTGAACAGTCTCTCCCCGTCTTTCTTGTAGGCCCCCTTGAGGTAGTGGAAGACCGCTATCAGGTCTCCCTGGAGCCTCCTCTTCTCCAGGCTGAACAGCCCCAACTCTCTCAGCCTTCCTTCATAGGAGAGGTGCTCCAGCCCTCTTATCATCTTCGTGGCCCTCCTCTGGACCTTCTCCACCTGGTCCATGTCCTTCTTATGTTGGGGGCTCCAGAACTGGACACAGTACTCCAGGTGGGGTCTCACCAGGGCAGAGTAGAGGGGGAGAATCACCTCCCTCGACCTGCTGGCCACACTCCTCTTGATGCAGCCCAGGATGCCATTTGCCTTCTGGGCCGCAAGAGCGCATTGCCGGCTCATGTTGAGCTTCTCGTCCACCAGTACTCCCAAGTCCTTCTCCTCAGGGCTGCTCTCGATCCATTCTCTGCCCAGCCTGTATCTGTGCCTGGGATTGCCACGACCCATGTGCAGGACCTTGCACCTGGCCTAGTTGAACTGCATGAGGTTGGCACGGGCCCACCTCTCCAGCCTGTCAAGGTCCCTCTGGATGGCATCCCTCCCTTCCAGCGTGTTGATGGCACCACATAGCTTGGTGTCATTGGCGAACTTGCTGATGATTGTTCTAGTCTAATGAACACAGTGACTTAATTCATAAGGGAGTGGAAAAAATGGTTAATATATGGTTTTGACTTGCTATTTTTTTTGGCCATAGTTACATTATTCAGAGAAATGACCCTCAGCCTTTTACTTAAATATAAACCGCCACAAATGTTTCCTCATATTGGGACTATAGCTAATCCTTCTGCTTGCTGATATAATCTGATACTGTTTTTCCTCAAGCATACATATGCTTCCTAGAAAGATGCTCAGTTTAAGCCTTTGTGTCTTGAAGTATTAGCATGGCATCCAACAATGTCACATAGCGAGGAACCTTGTCAAAACTGAAAATCGTATCTTATAATAAGCAGATTATTCAAATCAAGTTTCTTCCAGATGCAAATAGAAAAAGCTTTGAAGCTTTGAAGCTCTGGATTTTTTGCCCCTCTACCTCTCTCCAGCCACATGAATTTAGAGCCACACTTAACAATGGTTGAATTGGATAAAATTTTCTTGTATTTTATATTTCAGTCAGTTTGCTTCTTTTCCTTTATGAGATAAAGCTGTATTATAATTGTGTGATCATTAATACTTGTCCGTGCAATTTCTTGATTTAATGTTTATAAAGAATATTTTTGAAGTCTCATTTCAGCTTGCTTTTTCTTATTCAGCTGAAGTGGTTTTGATAAAGAGAAATTTAGTGAGGAAACTATCTAGAAGGAGAAACTGGAACCAATTCTTGACTCTTTTTGAGTCACCATCATTTTCTTCACTCTTTCCAAACATGGCTTACATTCCAGTACTTCCCTATGCATTGGTCCTTGTGCTTGACCTTGGCTTCAGACTCTCCCACCAGATTTTGTGTAACTTGAAACACAGATTACAAGTCTATATCTAAAATCTTTTATTCAACAAAAAAAAAAAAAAGAAAAAAAAAAGAAAGCAGAAACACATTGATGATTTTGAAAACCAAGCATATAAATTATTAGGAATAATCTTCTCTACAATGACAAAGTCCCCAGAACTTTTTCTCTGACCTGGTTTCTTATTACTAAAACACATGGTAAGTAATGTTGTGCAAATAGAATGAAGGTACTTGAAGAAATACCCATTTAAATGATCTTATTTCATGTAAGTAGGTCGCTAAGCTGCTTGGCCTTCATTTCACTATCAGTAGTAATGAGATGCTGCACAGCAGCTTTCTCATTTAATTCAGGAATAGCTTTTTTTTTTGTTATTGTTCTGACTTTGCACTTCCATGTGAGTAGCTCGATGCGTATCTTGGCACAATCCAACTCTTTTTGTTGGTGATTGTTCCTTGGTGGAGCAGGAGTAAATGACTACTATACTTTCTGGTGCAGAAGAGAGGGTGAATGGGCTAGAAAAGGGTAAAATCACTCACTATACTTTGAAGAATCCAGGATAAACCTGTTGCATGACAATCCTGTAGAGTCTCTGTAGCATACTGAATTACTGTCAATAAAGGATATACAGAGAAGCATCTCAATTCTGTTTCAAGTAGTTCAGTTTCAAGAAAATGAAACTGGCCATCATATTTGAGAAATTGTGGTGGTCTGGTGAGGTCCCCGATGACTGGAAGAGAGGGAACATAACCCCCATTTTTAAAAAAGGGAACAAGGAGGACCTGGGCAACTACAGGCTGGTCAGCCTCACCTCTGTGCCTGGCAAGGTCATGGAGCAGATTCTCCTGGAAACCATGCTAAGGCACATGGAGAGCAAGG
>JAAGAY010136717.1:0-11043 GCA_011801015.1 Ardeotis arabs | reverse complement strand
CCCCCCCCCCCCGCCCGCAGCGGCCCCGCTCTCCTCTCCTGGGGGGGGGCGGGGGGTGGGAACGACACAGCTACGAAATCTCGCGAGCTCACCCCCCAACCCCTCGCCGCCCCGCTCTGCTTTTGTTCGGCGTGCTCGCGAGAGCGCCCCGCCGCGCGCCCGGCTGAGATCTCTCTAGAAGGAACCGGAGACGAGGTCACGTGGGCGGCCCGGCCGGCGGCCGCCGCCATCTTGTGCGCTTCCCCCAGCCCAGTGGCGTAGGTCCCAGTGGAGACGCGGTGAGCCCGCGCTGCGGGGCCCGAGCGGGGCGAGAGAAGGAGGAGGGCACTAGGAATGATGCACTGTGGGGCTCAGCCAGCTTGAGTGTCACCTAGAGCAGGGGCTGCTTCACCCACAGACACACTGGCCTCCTGCTTCTGACGCCCCCTCACCCCCCCCTCCCCGCACACACCTGTCCCCTACACGGAGCCTTTGCAGGGCAGGAATTTGGCCTCCTTCCCTTTTGCAGGCTCTACTGTGCATCATGGCATAAGCATCAGCATGCTTCCTGACAGGTCATGTCACCTCACCAATCTCCATCCAGTCCCTCACACCCACTCTGGGCTTCACTGCTCAGCTGCCCTTGGGGACAGGGAACACATTAATTTTTGGCTCTGGCTGTGCCTAGAGGGCTACACAATGCTCCATCATGCCTACAGTCTGATAACACATCACAGTGAGCCACTCACACCATGTGCTGGGGTTGATAGTCAACACTAGTTATTACAGACATTTTTCCCAAAACCTTGTTTAGCCATCAAATCTATTGAGACGCCAAAGGTCACCTCTAATTTCCCTGCAGTGACAGTTTTAGTGAGCTATCCCCTTATATTCACAAAAAGCCCCACATTGGGCTTACTAGTTTTCTGTTAGCCTATAAAATGCCAGTCAAATAATAAGCATTAAGCTCCTCTCACTTTTCAAAAGAGAGAAACACTCCCTACACTTCCATCACATCCTGCTGACACAGAAAATACTTGAGCCATTTCCTGGAATTTGGGTCAGTAAAAGTACTGACAAACATACTTGGAGAATCAGGATACCTCTGAGGCTATTAAGTCATGAGGAAAAGAACGTGGGGTTTTGCTGTCCTTGATTCCCACATAGCAATTATTCCTCTATTTCCCTCTTCCAACAAGAGGATATAAGGAAGAGTCATACTCCACAAGGATGGTTAGATTCACTGTGAGATTTAAAAGCACGGCAAAACTTTTCCATAGTACCCACACATAAAAACATCTATCTTTACTTAGTTTTTCCTGAACACAGAGTTCTTTCACATAGCTGCCCTTCGAGTTGGAACTCTAGAGCCAAAGTCCTTCCATTCAAGAAATGAAGCGCTACAAGATTTAAACATCCATGAACAAATCCTTAAATGAGCAACACATATTCCTTCTCACAAACAAAACAGCCAATTCTGTACAGGACAGGGCCTGCCCTTAAACAAAATATTTACCATCCTTCTGCTTTGGTCTTCCATAATGCTTCTTTAACCAGCTACAACTCCACAGTTGAAGGTTTCTAGTTGTTTTTCCTTCCCCAGGTGCACCTATTTATATCATTTAAATGCTTCCAGGTGTGTTCACCAAGGTTGCCTGACAGTTAAAAGGGAAAAAAAAAAGATTCTATATCTTTTAAAAGCTGTTCTTGGGCTTAGGCCTAAATTTGGGTTTTTTTTAAAAATCAAATTTCAAATAAATCTTTTAATTACTTTTCTTTTTACAACTTTGCAGACAATTCTAAATTCTAAACAATTCTGCAATGTTTACATCCCTACTATGTCTGCAGTGCTTTTGTAAACAAAAGTATTGTTTGATATAATTCATATGTACTAGCAAATGACATTAATGAATCCTTCTTCACTGTACAAGTTTTAGAAGTATCACAGTAACTTGAATCCTGTTCCTGCAGTCAGGAAAGCAGGTGAGCCCGCTTGCCTCCATGCCAGGTCAATAGAGGGGCCTGTGTGCGTCGTACAGTCACACTGGCAGCGTGCTCCAAGGCAGTCCACCCCGGGCAGAGCAAATTAGAAAGCTGGAGTCTTCTGCTGCAGGGGTGCAAGTGCTCCCATTGCTTAGGGAAGTCAGTTTTCCCTTTGTTATTAAGTTACCATCTGCATTAGGTTGGACTATGTATCCTCAGTTTCACTTTTTATTCTCCTGCAGCTGACTCAGAGACAATTTGCTGATGGAAGTTGAGAAGCTAATGAGTACTTGAGTCAAGCGTTAAGCTAACACCAGAATCCTCACAAATCCTGCTCACAGTCTGTTAAACTCAGGAAGTTTTTGCTGATGGACTCAAACAAAACTGCTTAAAACCTGACACTGCTGGGTGCTTGGACACTCTGTTCTTAAATCCTAGCAGGATTCCCAAATTTGCTGTTCCTTCACCTGCAGAGCCTCATCAGGTAGGTGTTCCAAAAGGCTACGCTGTTAGCCTCAACATAGCTAGAGATAACAGCTTTCTGAGTATTGAGGAGATTGTTGTTGTGCATTAGGAAAGCACTATGCCTGATTGCCACCAAGCAGTGGGGGTTGTAAAGTCAACACTGTTTATGAAGTTGCAGCTGCCTTTCAGAATATTTTTACTAAAAGCTGATAGACGCTGGCTTTGCATACACAAGTTTCCTTATCTGTTTTGAGACTACCAACAGGTCATATGGTACTAGGCATCTTAACAAGCAGATTTCCCATGTTACAGAGCTGTGAGCTTACTTCAAAGGGAAAGGGGTATTTTACGAATGGTAAGGCAACTCAGACTTAGGCCTTGAAATATAGAGTGTGATAAAAAGTAAATCCTACCATGGATATAATTCTCAGGTTGCAGTACTGAAAACTCCTTTCTTGTTCTACAGAGCTGGCTATGAGACTAAGACTATATACCATACTTTTGTGAGTCTTTCACATTGCAAGCTGGCAGGGCAATAAAAAAAAAAGCTAATGTTGTCCAGCCACAAATTAGGAAAGGGACTGAGAATCAGTCTTTAGTCAACGGTGTATATCTCTCAGTAATATCAGAGATCTATCTTTAACAGCATAATTTTTAAATGCTGCATCTGATCAGTTCCAAATTTTCTGGGGACATTTTTAGACATCAAAAGGCAGAGTCTTACTGATTTGGAGTAATAACATGAAAAGAAGAACCACATGCAACCACTGATATGCTGTTAGTGAAGCCTTCACTACAAAGTCTGCATTTCCCTGCAGCAGCGGCTAAAAAACTCCTTGGACCAATGGATAAGTTTTAAAATTATATACGTACAAGCAATTTATGTGGCAGAATAAAATAAAGAAGCATTTTTGTAGTTGGCACCCTTCCTCTAACTTCAAAACAAAACCAGGCTTGTTGCACTGGATGGCCTTCCCAGGCTCCTCACGTTTGGGAGGTTGCCGTCATTCTTCAGACATTTCTCTCAGCGGCAGTACTGGTGTAGGCAGTTCTCAGCACTTGCCATTTGTTCCTGTCCTCAAGGTGTCCCCTCAGCTGTCCCAGCATAGCTGTTAGTGATGCCAGTCCATGCAGTGAATGAAGGAACTGATCTGAGTTTAAAACAACTTTGTTTGTAGGGGTAGGGAAAAAACCTGCCTGAGTCAACTCTCTGCCCAGAGAAATGCCTGTGGGATATTGGTCTGTAGTCAGTTTCTTCAATTTAGTGAGTATTTCCCACCATACCTGCCTTTAACTCGGTGTGCAGGGTGAAGCTGGTACACTTAAGCCAAGCATTTCTTTCACTGGCATTGCCAGCTTGCGTAGTCCCTACCTCACCCTGCACACCCAGCGCATTTCAGCCTCTCAAATAAACCAGTGGGGAGAGGGTGCTATTTTTCACCCGGATCAGTCCTTCAGTCTGGTTGGGGTGGCTACGCAAACGCCTCTGCCAGTCCAACAAGAGCAGGGTAACTCACCCCACGCAGGGAAGGCAGAGGCCTGGAGCTGCTGCAGCCAGCGCTGCTGCTGAAGAAGCCTGTGCAGAGCCTCAGCCTCCTTCTCTGGCTAGGCAGGGGCAGAACAGCAGCTCATTACACAAACCATCGTTGTCCACGGGGAATCTCAGGAAAATCTGGGCAGAGTTTTCTGTTGCCTGTAGAATACATTAGGTATTTTAGCCAAAATGTGCACAGTTGGTTTTCTGGTTTGGGTCCTTTTGTCTCCTTTTGTTTCTGTTTTGATACAAAATCTTACTCTAAGGAATAAAGGAAGTTGCTAATAATAAAAACATGATTGTTAAACTGTGTCTGGGCAGCATTTGATAGAATATTTACAAAATTTTCCACTTATACTGAGTACACCTCTATCCTAAGTCTTAGAGAGGACATTGTGCCTTTAACTTACATGAAAAATTAAAAGGCAGTCTGATTAAGGGCTCCTCTGTTCTTTGGCTAGGGTATTGCCACCCAAGCCTTGCTGGCTCCCCTTCCCTTGTCTCTTCACACTAGTCTGGGAGTGTGAGCACTCCAGTGATGAAGAGCAGATTCATTATGATTTTCTGAAAAGATGCCTGAAGCATGTTTGCAAACTTCAAAGATATATTCGCATCTTGTCCTGAAAAGCCACAAAAGACTGTTTACAGAAAGCAGAGACTCTTTACAGAAAGGAGAGACAGAAAGTTTTATAAGCTATGACTCTAGAATAGGGATACACAGAGAGGATTTGGCCATTTCAAACATCTGCTAGTTCTTATCTGAGGCAGCACTCAAGGCTTCTCTTTGTTTTTCTTTTTTTTTTCTTTCCTTTAATGAAGTTCTTTTTTTTTTTTTTCTGTAATGGTTTACTGACAGGATCAAGCAGTCACAGGCTTCTGTGGGAACTGAGGAAGTACAAACATAGTTTTGTCCTAATTTCTTCTGTTACACTAGGATCAGACACAGGGAAGAATGAGTCCATGAATTTCACACAGGAGACACTTGAGCTGGGGTCTGGGCCCAGGAGCCGGTGACCCGAGTGCTGCCTCAGGGTGCCACTGAAATGGCAGAAGAGGGTAACAAGAATATGGGCAAAGGGATGGGAGACAAGACAAGAACTAGTTAGTTTTAGCTCTCAGCTGTAGGTGAGTATTTCCTAATGGCACTGCTTTCTTATGCATCTCCGGATTGGGCCTTGGAGTACATCCCCTTTCGAGGCAAGAGCAAGCAGACTAGCAAAGATACACCCATGCTGCTTGCTGTGAGCCGGCAATGCTACGTGCCTGACACCAGAAAGGAGTGACCTGGTGCCTAGTGGGGCTGCCTCACCTGCCTGGGTCCAGAGCGAGTGCAGTACAGCAGCAGGAGAGGCTTGCTTCCCTCGCCCTCTCCTCCCTGAGCCCTCGGTGTACACAGCCAACAGGCTGCTGAAGTCACTGCCCTGTGGTCTGAAGAGAGCTGTGCTCAGCCCAGCCTAGCAGGGATTGCTGCTACTAGCTAATACCCAGAGCAGAGCCCGATGAAATATCCAGTCCCTTGCTCCCAGCCTCTGGCCCGTGTCCCAGCTCAATATCCCTGCTATGCCAGTGAGTCCCTCACTCTGCCGTGCACCTCTCTTGGCTGGAGGATTTGCCCTGGCCACACTGCACATATGGGATGGGGCAGATATCTCCTGGGCTTTCAAGGAAAGGCCTTGAAAGTGCTCTCCCCTGTTGTGTGAACAGGTTTGACTCCTGATGCCAGATGTGAACACCTGGCAAGCTTTGACCTTTGCAGGTTGTGGTTGTGCAACACGATGCGGCTGCCAGGAGTCTTCAGGTTAAGCAGCAGTGGCCTCAGCTATCTAAGGAATGCCCAGGGTTGCTAGTACTCCTTATTGAGAGAGAGATTTTGAAGCAGTAAGTATTGTTACTTAGAGGTAGCACTGACTGTTTGCTTCAGCTTGTGCACCTCAGAACCATCTTGGATTTTTTCTGTGGCTCAGGGTTGTAGGGGATGGAGAGTGTTTTTTGACTAAAATAGTAAGGGAAGAATGAACAGAAGGAACATGGCCGTTCTCAGAACATTAAGAAGTTCTGAGCTGGGCTCTATTTTTCGCATCCCTAGATTCCTTGCTAGCTTGGATTTAAAAAACCTTAATCAGTTTTATCCCTCTTCATTCAGATTTCTCCATCCTCCCCACTGGACTCCAAATCACATTGCCTCCCTCTCTCTCCCCAAGCTTACGCACTGCTTTGTCTTCCCAAATGCTGTTTTCCATGTTCCAATTAGATTAAGGGCTTGCCTGCACAGGAAAGTTGCACTACTATTAATTTGCAGTTTGCTTCAAAGAAATTATGTTAAACCTGGGCAAAAGGCCATGTGGATACCCTGGTATTCCTTTGCAGGAATACAAATGGCTTATTTCAGGTTAGATAGGGTCAATTAGGAACAGGAAGAACTTGCAAAGCAATAAATTTTCCTACACCAGAACAAAGAGTCCAGCAGCTTCTTCTGCAGATTGTGTCCTCCAAGTGAGAAGAAAGTTTGGGGACATGGTCTTGACCTCAGTAGGAACCACAATCTGTTGGACAAAGGTAACATACCACCAGTCAGCTAGTCCCACCAAAGCAGCAGCAACCTCTGCTGCCGTTAAGTTCTGGCATGTGCTGTGGAGCAGGCTGTTTCACAAGGCAGCTGCTGCCTTTTTCCTACCCAAGGTAGCCTGGTCTGCAGCATTCATAGAGCAGGAGTAGAGACTGCTGCCTCTGTGCAAGGTATTGGCTTCCACTGTGTTCCTACAGGTATTAAAAATGTAATCCTTTGCCAAAAAATTGTGGTATGATCTTGCGCAATAGGAAGAAGTCATGTGTGTCCATCTGCTGCCCCTCTGAACACTGCATGAATGCCTGGAGTTAGCTGTATTGGTTTACAAGCAGATTGTAATTTTATGAGCGTGCCTTTCTCTTGTAGGCAAGCTCAAAGTAACAGAAGGCAAAAGAGAGACATAGCAGCAAAAAGAAATGAAAGAGGCACATCAGTAAATATTGGATGCTGTGCATTCTCATTGCAAACTGGTTTGAACTGGTAAGCTAGTAATTGCCTAAATCCAAGTAGACACCTCGTCAAGATGGCTCCTATATCAAGCAGCATTAGTATTATACTTTGAAGAAGGCAGTAATGCTTCTCACTTTGGTTTCTATAAACCTTTTCTCTTCCAATTACCATTTCTAAATACTAAATGTAACTTTTTTGTCACCTTAGAGTCTTGTTTGAAAAATCTGTAGAGAGTCACTGACCAAATACTAGGGTGATGACAGCTCAAAAATGCCTATGGGATTGTCAGGGTCCTGAGGGCACCACCAGTCTTGACTGTCCCGTGTCAGCCCCTTGGGTCTGCCCCCACCTGCTCACAGCCCAGGACCCCACGTCAGTCCCCCGGGGCCATCAGCCCCTGCCCCAGTGATGCCGCAGCGGGGCCAGTCTCCACCTCCCCGCAGCCCTGCCCTGCCTGGCCATGGGCCCCACCAAGCTGAGCCCACCCATGGGCCCACGACCTGGCCCAGCCTTGGCTCTCCTGAAGCTGGGGAGGTGCCTGGTGCCTGGGGCTGAGGCTGCCCTGGTAAACTCAGCTGCTCCTGGCTGGGGAATGGCACAGGCCCGGATTGCCAGGCCCTGGCCTGATGCCCTGGGGAAGCCCTTGCAGTCCCGGCCCCCAGCCCCAAGGGAGCTGCAGCCCTTGCTGTGCCCTGCCAGGAACCAAAAGACCTAAATCGTGAAGCCTGAGGGACAAATGAACCAAACCCAATACTGGTCTTCAAGAGACAGAGGGAAGAAGGCCCACCTTCCTAGTTCCCTCACTGCTGCTGTTGAGTATTGATTACATCTGTCCCTTGGCCAGTGAAGGATCTCCAGCAACCGCAAGGGAATGGAAGCTGTGTAGAGACTTGTAATACAGAGGTTCATGTAGGCATGAAGAGAGGAGGAGTGGGAAGGCCTGGGTGTGGAGGCACCAGCGGGAGCACTCAGCAGGGGAAGGGCTCTTTGAATGGCCTGCATTAATGACACCCAGATTAGCAGGTCATCAAGGCTGCAGGGCATCTACCTGCTGTTTCACAAGACACTCGGGTCTGGAGACAAAGCGATTAGTCCTGATGACTGCCAGAATTGAGACAAGGATGGAGACACTGCCAATTCCAAAAAGATAGAAAAAGATATCCAAACCCTGTGCAAGGTCACCAACCCAAGAATAACCAAGGAGACATGAGGAGGACTTGATAGCTGGCATCCTTTGTTCTCCATGGCATCACAACAGATCCTGGACAAAATCTTTATGTTGCCTGGATTTTGGTTGGATGGCTTGAAGATGCTGACCTGGTGCCTGGTGGCTGCACTTGTGAATGTGAGACTGTAAATGTGTCTGAGGGAAACCTGTTTTGTTTCAGTTTTTAATTTAAATACAATCACTTTCTCCTCCTTAAGGTCGTTTGTGTTGTTTCCCCTAACCCCATCCTCCGTCCTCCCTCCGCAGGATGTTTTCTACCTTGTTGGTACAGTGTCGCAACAGTATTTCTTACAGAGGAGTAAGGAGTAGTAAATAGGAGCACTCCGTTGCGTAATCTTTCAGTGATATCTCTTGTGATGGCAGCAGAGAAAGAACCATTTTAAAAAAATGTCAGGAGAAAAGAGTCTTTTTTATAGATGGATTCTTCAAAGACCACCTTGTGCCTTTTGCTGGCTTTGGTTAGCATTGCAGCTCACAGAGCTGGAGCTTTGGCCCACTCCACTGGAAGAGGGTTAGCTCAGGCTTCAGTTTGCACATTGCAATCTTTCCACTTAACAAATTGTATAAGGTAAAGGGGTTTTGAGACATCTAGTCCATCACACTGCCTTAAGACTAAATATATCCATCCACTCTGAACAGATGCTCATTGGACTGGATCTCCAGAACACCAACTGCATCCTCAAATTGGGGGAGGGCTCCCAATCCTCAGTCACCACAGCCACTGCTCCTCAGCTCTGAGCCAGGAACCCCTGCTTTGTGCTGCGACTGAAAAGCTGCTTAGCTAGCCAAGGGCTCCCAGCTCCTTTCAGACACCCACGGTGCGGTGGAGCTGTAACCCTCCCACCTCTTTCACAGGCAGCCATCTCAGTGCCTGCAGGGAAGCAGGAACTGCTGCTGCCTCTCTGTTGACTTCTCCTTTGTCTAAAAGATGGCATGATGCTGCTGTTCAGCTCCAAGAAGTGGCTGCACATCTTGTTGTTGCATGTCCCTCACTTTGGGGTAACTTAAGCCTTCTTGTTCTATAACCTTTTTAGCCTGTTCCTGGTAAACAGGAAGAATAGTTTATTTCCTTCCTCTTTGCAGCTGCTTTTTATATATTTGTGTACTGCTATTTTGCCTGTCCTCAGACTTTGCTTCTTGACACTAAATTGTTTTTCATTGTGCCTTACAGTTCAAATCTTCTGAACTTCCAGTAGAGCAGCAGTTTAACATTTAAATGAATATAGTGTTTATGAAATGAGCTGGACTAACAGGCATGGAAATGGAGACTTCTGTCTTCATAAATGAGATGCCACAGTGGTAGGTGCAGTGAGAACTCCATACCTAACTGGTGATCTGGAACATCTCTAGAGGCAAGAAGATAATGTAGTGATGAAATTTATCTAAGTGGTTCTGATTTCCTCTTTCATCAGTAGCCTCTAGGCTGTTTTAGCCTGCTAGGATTTGTTTGTGCCAGATGTGGTAGTGTTTTTGTGATACAGACAAAACATTGCAATAGCAACGAACCGACTCATTTCTCATAAATTACCAGCCTTGGGAGGCAGAGCATTCAGGCAATGTTCATCTAATCAGCTATAGATGGCTACATGGAAGGCTCTCCAGCCAAGCTAGTCACCTCAGGCCCCTACTACAGCCGCAGCGGAGAAAAAGACACTCTGAGGTCATGAATCATCTCATCCTAAGGTAGATATTTAAAACAGATCAGATAGGACATACCTTTAAAGTGCCTATGGGGCAACAGGCTCAGATGGAGAGATAGACGCTGTAGACGTCTAAAATTAGGTGAGCTGAATCTCACCTGTGGAGTCCATGAAACTGGTGACGCACAGGTCAAAAGCCCCACTTCCTGTGGTGAATTTTCAGAGCATACCTTCTGCCTTTTTGAATTTACAGCCACCTCAAAACTGCCACATGTAATGGCTGCTGAGAGATGTATGAGGGCCTTCCACCAAATGGCTGAATCTTCTTACTGACTCTCAAAATAAAAAAAAAAAAAATTTTTAGTTTAGTATTTAAATAGTCATTTTTCAGAACAGGAATAGTTGCTTTTTCACTTCTGCTCATGCCAGCATGTGGAGCTGGAAAAGCAAATGCTTCAATTAGGAAGCATTGATGTTCATCATGGCTAAAATAATTATATTCTGCAGAGAGGGATTTTTAGGTTGGATTCATCTGAAACAATTGAACTGTAAAGACCTATCTTGCAGAATCTTTGGAAAATGTGTACTTCAAAACAGTCTTTTTTAGGACCACATAATTTTCTCCTCCCCGCCCTCCATTTTTATTCATTAGTTAATATTTTATAATTAAGGAAAAAGGTTCTCCTGATAATGTAGCCCATCTCCTGACCCACTTCAGTGCAAATGCATACATAACCACTTGTTTGTTTGTACTTCTACAGGTGTTGGTGCTGTGCAGATATGGGCTGTGGTTAAAGTTTCATAATGGAAAATCTGACAGGCAGTTAACTAATCCATGAGTCATATTTCGTAATAGCCTAAAGGTCTCTGATGTTCGACCTTCATTTGATACCCTTGCCATCAGGGAGTTATACATAACCCATCTGAAGAACATTCTTGATATAGATGACTGCATGCTGCCCTTTTCTACCTGCAAGAATGCGCATTGCACTTCACTGAACCAGGGAGGTCTTCTGTCTCCCTTTCCACCTCTCTCTCTCTGCAAGTCTATTTTACAGGACTGCAGAGGTGCGTTGCAGGAAACTCACCTGATGAATGAGAACAGTGGAAATCTCTCTGCTTAGTTTAAGTCCTCTGCAGGGCCTAGCTGAGAGGTAAGGAGAGGGGCGGGGAGCTGGTTTTGGACTCCATTGACCCT
>JAAGAY010136712.1:0-12498 GCA_011801015.1 Ardeotis arabs | reverse complement strand
CTGTATTTGTTGTCCTACCAACATGCCAACTGAAAATTGCTAGGAAGCAATCATTTCTTGGAAGGCTTTGAGCTCTTCCAAGCCCATATGGGAGGATGTGCAACAAAGCCTAAACATTTTGCTCTTTTCAAACTACATACGCACATGGAAATTCCTTCTGCTGGTCAGACTCACATTTTGATGTCCTGTTTTGTTTTGGTTTTTTTTCTTTAAAAAAAACCAAACAGTTCTTTACAAGTTCTTTATAGAGGCTAAATGCAGTCTGCTCAATACTGCAGCTATTTTCTCAGTAGTTTTAATGAACATTACCTATCCAATTTAATTTAGATAGTACAAATAGGTTCTCCTCAAATACATTCTTCAGTTCCTTGCAAATTATCCCAAATTAGCAGCTACAGCCTAGTAATAATGGAAGAAGAGGAGCACTGCATTTATTAAGTACTTGCTAAAATCTCTGCTGGGACAAATGAATTACTGATTTTCAGTAATGACTGTTTTAAATGTAGCTTTTTAGCACTCACAGTTAATTTACAAGAACTGATATTTTTGGCTCAACTGTTTATACAGCGGGTGCATCACAGACATCAGAAAAAAAACAAAACAAAACAAAAAACCAACCCAAAACCCAAGTGATCTTACACTCCAGAAGACAAAAAAGGTTATTTCAGTTAAAAAAAATAAATAAATAAAAAAATTAGCAATTCAATTCAGTATCCAAGACATGTTCATAGACACAGGTATATGACATTACCGTTGCTATTGGCCCATCAACATGATAGTCCAAGCTGAAGACATCCCATCCAGTGTCCCCAGGAGATACCTGTATTAAAAAGACAAGCTATTTTTAGTGTATAACAAGAGCATACTAGTGCTGAAGAGCAACTCTTTCTTACTCTTCCATTCTCCACAGCCTATGAAAAAACAAGCATCCACATGCATACGAGATAAAGGAGTTCCTTGTTGAAGTAGCAGATCAAGTAAAAATGAACCACAGTCTGACACATCACCCAAATGTTGATGTTTGTAATGTCAATGTTTTTCCATTTGAGCTAGTAATGGAAATTAAGGAAAAACTTCACAGGCAAGACACGACCTAAGGTATAGGCTTATTTCAGATGCTAGAGTACATCAGTTAACTCCCACCTCTGGGGACTGGAGTTTTCCCATTAACTCAAGTTTCTTACCAGAGGTCTCGTTTATTACTTCACTATTTGTACTGGTGACAGACACTACTCCCCAGATTCTTTTAAGAGCAACAGCAGTAGGAGTTGTTTGCAGAACCTGAAATCAGATATTTTAGACCCCAAATACTCAACTTTGTATTGTCAATGAAATGACTGTAAACCCACAGCTTGAAATACAAATAGACAACAGGCAGGAAATGGGAAAAGAAGACTTATTAAATGAGGTTTACATAATTCAAAGTAGACTTCAATGAAAAGGGAAGAGAATGTATTTACTATATGCACATATTAATATTTTGTTTCATAGAGATGTCTGCATGTATACACACACACAAAAAAAGCTATGTTGCAGGTCAGAGTCACCATGACGCAACAGACCTCCAGAAGCCGAACATCCAGTCGTTTGAGAATCTCAGGATTATCAAACTGGGCATTAGTTGCCCTCACCGCTGTTTCAAGGATTCCAGTGAGATTATGCTGATATAAGGTTGTAGCTGGTCGTGCAAGCTCTGGCCTGGTGGTTATGAAACAAACAGTCATGGCATATTACTGAGGTATTCTACAGCAGCAATTTGGTAGTAACTGCAGCAAACAGTGAAATACTTTTCTAACAGACCTCCCAAACCTCTCATATTACTCTTTCAGTCTCAACCACAAAGAAAATTAATGAGCAAAATATTTGAGCAGAACATGTCTATTCATATGCAGCTATACACCTGAATATCAGCATGAGGAGTAACTATCTTCATTTAATGCCAGTAATTTGAAATTACCAGGATTGCTAGCGTAACTATTCTGTAATTTGAGTTGCATTCATATAAAAAAATGAGGCAGATTACATCATTAACACATCAAATCAATAATTTCATTTCAGTTTGGAGAGACTTACTGATAGCCATCTCATAGGCTTAGAAGTGCTGGCAGAAGCACACAAACCCACCCTCCCCAGCCATGTAACTCAAACTTTCTAAAGAGTTGCAACACGTAAGTAACAAACACCTTGCAGTACTCCTCTCCCCCATGATCAGTACTGGAAAGCCCCTCACTACTTCTGCCTTAAATGTAAATACTGACTCCACAAACAAACCTCATTCTGCCTCACACTTATTTTCACTTTAAAAAACACAGTCACATATAAATCATCACCAGGCAACGTTGATTTTGATTTATGAACAAGTTAATGGAAGCTCTATTACAAAGCTTGCCTTCTAGACCAAAGGAAAGCTTTGTAAAGGACATTTTTGGTAGACTAAGTTTCATCAGTAGCACCAGCATGTAAAAGCAATGAGCTTGCAAATACACTTTAAGAAGTGAAACTGATAGTTGTGGATGCACTTTAGTGCATAAAACAGAGGCTGGTGAGGCATCCATTAAATTTTTTAAAACGCATTGAGGGGTTTTGACACAGTGTTTTGGACCAAACACCTCCAAAACATAGAAGCCTAACATTCACACTAATGATAACTAGTGGCATCAAGAGCAACAGAACTTTTCTGCTTAAACTTGCTGACAGAAGTGAGAGAAATGCCAACATCTTCGAGGCTGTCAACAGGGTCAAGTGTAAAGACATTTATATTAGTGCAACTTTTCAAGACATTTTGAAATGGTACTGTATATACTTCCTACCAAAAAGGAAGAACGAAGTTTAAGCCTCAGGGTCAAAGAAATCAAGCCCAAAATAGAATTTAAGAGTTGTTCAATTAAACCTCTGAGTAATAAGATACTTAAAGGGTCCTCTTCCAAAAGCAAGACTTTCTCTGATGATCCTGCACATTTGCAAGCATCAGAAATTCAACATAATTATCCTTCCTACTCTCTTACTTGAGCAAGTCCATTAAATGCCTAATAAAGTCTCCTTGACCAAGTAGTAAGTAGCGTCTCATGGCCTGCATGTGTTCTAGTAAATTGTACTTCTTATTGAGAACATCCAGTAGGTATTTGCTGGTCTCAAAATAAGCTGCATCAATTTTCTCTTGAAATGCATTTTCCAGATCTGTGAACAAATCAGCAGCTAAAAGAAAGGAAAAAAAAAAAAAAAGAAAAAGAAAAAAAGAAAAAGTTAAAATTAAATAAGTATTTTTCCAAAACTGCTTTGGAATTGAAAAATACAAGCAGAGAAATTGCTATTTATTCTGACCCACCATATTATACATTTGGCATCGCCAAAGCGAAAGCAAGTCTAAAGCAGCCCATACTTCTATATTATTACTTTTAATCTGTGCCCAGCTTGTACTTGCCAATAAGAACTCATATCATTTCATCACTTTTACACAGAAAGTTATTTCTTCTTTAGCTTGCTGAAATACCGCAGTTTACAGAATCGAATAATTTGAAGGAGATCTAAAAGCTCAAACTTAGGGAAAAGCTTTGTTGGGAGGGATCTAAATCAGAAGTAACTTCTAAGGTGGGGGCGGGAAGAAACCAAAGAATCATCCAGAAGATTCAACAGAAAAGAGTTCCCACATATAAATCACAATGAGAGAGGGAATACACTTGCATTATCTCTGGGACAGCCAGCAACCCGATGCTTTTTTCTCCATCTTTAATGTATGGCAATTTGGGGGCAGAAAGTAGGACACTGCCCTAGGAAGCGTATTTCAATCTTTTCTACAACTACAAGCTTATTAAGAAAGGGACTACAACAAGGCTGTTACCAGATAGCAAGAAGCGTGGCCTCTTCAGGCAATATAGAGCAAAACTCCAAATACTGGACTGCCAACTATCGCAAGATTCAGACCCTCCTCAGCACTAAAGGACATACTTCCACTTTCAACACTTTTTAATTACACAACTATCGCTCTAAAGATAAAAAATGAAGATCTGTGTACCAAATTAGTATAAGACAGTGCACTGCCTGCTCCAGAGTTAGTTTCAACCTGTACTGCAGATAGAAAGTCTAATGTTGTTCTGATAAGATTCAGGTTCAATTAATAAAATGCTTTTGAATTGAATAAATAAACAGTGGTTCTAATAAAAAAGTCACACTTTAATGAGGCACTGTGAGAGCCAAAAGTGGGTCGAGAAAGTGCTTTTTGCCTGATCCTGACAGACACATCTATGAGTTGCTACTGAACTGGTCTCATGTAATTCCTGGCTTAGAAGTTCTCAAACTGTGGACAGCTAGAGGTTGGAGCTGGGATCACTTTATCTGCCTTCTTTATTGTCCTTCTTCTCCAAGTATCTGCTACAATCCTCTGTCAGGCAAGATGACCAATTTCTACACTGTTCTGCACCTCTGACTTCCTGCTTTAATATATATTCAGATATTTTTTTATATCTTGATTACTTCAGCATCAAAAGAAAACTGGGGAGACGTGAGAGTTCAGGTTCCAAAGCAAATTAAAGAAAAAAAAAAATACAGCCAAACCCACAAAATGTTCTGATTTAAAATGAGAAAAAGCATCCAGAATTCAGGCTGGCATTTCAGCTTTCCATCATCTTACTAGAAGTAATTATCTGAAGGGACTCTGAAGATATTGTCAGATGGCACAAGAAAGGAAGACGGGATGAATTTCAAACGTAATTGACACAGAACGTTCTTTCTGGATTGAACAGGTAAAATGCCCTAAACATAAATGCAGTTTCATGCTGAATTAAAGCAGTGCAATACTATGAGGTATTTAGGCTGCAGGCCATAAGCTGAGCACACCTTCAGCACACTAAAGATACAGTGGATAACATCAATTTCTAAAACGCCACTTCTGTCTGAAACTGGTATTCTCAGCACTTAAGATAATGTACTTGCCTTGAACCTCTTGTCCCCTACGTAAAAGGGAACCCGTATTTGTGCAGATCTTCCATTCAATCAAGGAGAGCGAAACACAAGTACAAATTAAAAAAAAAAAAAAAAACTGGAAAAAGCATGGCCATAAACACCGTGTAAAGTGCTGAAAGTGGTGTAGCCAAAGGATGTTTCCATCTTTTTCAGGAGTAGCTGGCAAGATGATGGTTCAAATGCATTTACAGCCCTTACTCATTTAATCCTGACCTCTCTCTGCACTTTAGGCGCATCTTTGACCAGGCAAGCAATGTGTTTGGTACAAAAATCACATTATCAGAAGAAATATTCTTGCAGGTGTAAATGAGATTTTATTATTAGAATACCTTTCATGGAGGTACTCATGCTAAAAGTCCATGCTATGAAGAGTTAATACAAAAACTAATCCAAAATTAATCTGGAGAGGGGAGGAAAAAAAAAAAAAAAGAAAGAAACCCTGAAAACCAAGTTTCAAAGTTATGTATAATAAAGTCATATGGAGAACAGGAATAACAGAAAAGATATTGTATAAGTTATCTAAAAACTGCAAAGAAGGATGTTGTCAGATAACTAAGAACTTCACAGAAAAACAAATGTTTAAACAATTCTTCTTGTAGCAAAAGCTGGATATACTAGCAGGACATCATTATACTTCTAAACACTGTACAGAAGAGCACCAGAGAAATTATTCAGTGATTTACATCTGAACAATTAGACTCTCCTTGGTGTATGAAATGAGTTATAGAAAGAAGCTGAAGAAGTAAAATATCACCTTCACCAAAAGAAAGCAAATTGTCCTTTTTTACAGACTAACAGCATCCTAGGCATTACCTTACCTTCTTTCCTCAATATTTACACATAAAATCTCTTTGGTTTAGATGTTTATTATTTGCAGTCTTTCATCATAACAATGCTAACTTCATTGCAAAGAATATGCCACCAAAGAATAACTGCAAATGCTATATAAGCTCTCATTGATTAAAACTGAAATCTCTTCTAAATAGCAAGATATAATCTGAAGGAAGTCTGACAGTTAAGCTTTTGTTTCATGTTCAGCTTGCAAGCCCAGTTTTAAGGAATCTTCACAAAGAATTTTACTTAACTTCCATATACTCAATTTTTTTTCAGATACTATAGCGGCAGCACGCATTTACAGAAAGGCTTCTGTCCTGCCTATTTTTACTGCTCATTCTCTTATTTACAACTAATGGCTTATTATTTTTTAATCACATCATTAATTCAGTATTATTATGGAATCATATGATAAAGTATATTTGATGAGAAGTCAAAAGCACTAAATTCTTACTGCAGCACTCCAGAATATTCCTTCCCTCATCCTATCCCTCTGAACAAAAAGTCAGCTGAGAGCAGGTTGATCATGCCTGGTTTCATTCAGAAATCCAGTACATTAACAACCATCCAGCAAACCTATAAAATTAAGAAAATAAAATTAAACAAGTGCATCTTCATACATCTTTTGTGAAATGCAATTATCCATTAAAAAACCCTGTATTTTAGAGCAGATGGGACTTCTGCATTCCTTCCCACCCCACTATCCAAAATGTCAGTTTACAGTCTAAACCACATATTGTACAGAGCTCAGTTCAAAGGGAAGAAGTTGACTAACACAGATACTCTACCATCTTTTGAAGACTCTGCAGACTTTGCCACAGCAATCATCTTTGTGGATGGAGTTTGATCATGACAAACTTGATGCAAGAAGTTTATGGATTTTCCTATTAGGAGGACCTGAACACAAAATAGTTTGTTGGGTTTTTTTTTTTTCAAGTGATTTGCATATAAGAAAAAAGGCAAAAACAAGACAAAGCCACCCACAACAACCAGGACAACAGGATATTTTTTCATCTTTCTGTGCTCTTAGCTTCAAAACCCCAACCACAGCAATCCAGAACTACAATACTAGCATCAATTTTAAACACAAAATTGACATCTCCTTGACATCTCCCTAAACAAAGTTTATCAGTTAGAGAATGGAAAGGAGAAACAGTCTTAACAGTCTTCCTCAGCAAACAATTTTTTTAATGTAGCTATTCTTAGGATGGCTTATTGTTAAACCTGGTCTATTTTCTTAATGGAAATCTAAACAGCAGTATAGGGGCAACAAATCATCAGAAGATCAACTTTTGAATTCATACCTTTTTTGATTGCTCCATTGTAATAAAAGAAGGGATCATTGATTTCCTCAAAGTGTATTTGTCATGCCACAACCGATCAGTTTTAACTGTAGGATCTGAAGCCACAAAAAACTGTAGATTGAAATAAATACAAAAAATATAAGATTAATGTAAACTTTCTCCTTTTGTGTTTTATTTCTGTATTCAGAAAACTGTAAAAATATTTCGGAGTTATTCTTTTAACCACAACAACAAAGATAAACAATGTTCATAGATAACATGCAGAGTTGTCCTGCTATGTAAATTCTATCTTGACCAATATGAACTCTGAAGAAAAAAATTAAAAGAACAGCTCACATAATTTCATCTCCTCTGTATATTATGAAACCCAGACTACCTCAGGGTGAAGAAAAATGTACTATCTGTAAAACATAAACTAGGAAATACAGAAGTATATAGCATTTTTGAGGCAACTAGTTACAGAGTTAGGGTAGGAGATAAAGTTCAGAATGTAAATATGATATGCTTTTATTTTACTGGTTCTTTTTTCCCTTTTGGATTTCTTCCTATTTTAACAGATGCAGAATTGCAGAAAAAAAAAAAATTACCCACAAATAATTCTGCAATTGAACTGGTGATCAAATGCTAAGGTTTCTCAACTCCATGCAAAACAATACTTTCATTTGTAAGAAACGAAATCTACATTATTAGTTTTGTTAAAATGACTTGTGGAAGAATTCTGTCCTCATCCTGTCAAATGTCACATCCATTTTTTGAACAAGAACTTTTTTCACTGCCTCCAAATACCATTTCCACCAATAATCATCAATTGTCTTTGCTCAAAAATTGTGTCTGTGGTATGAAAATTGTAGCTTTCAGTATATCACATCCAACAGTGAATTTCAGTATTACAAACACTCTTACATTGCCAAAGAGTTGAAAGCTAATGAATTACACAAAAAAAAAAAAAAAAAAAAAAAAAAAAAAAAAAAAAAAAAACAAAAACGACAACACCTCATAAGTGGACATGAGGAAGCATTTCTTTAACAAGAGAGTGGTCAAACACTGGAACAGGCTTCCTAGAGAGATGGTCGTTATCCCAAGCCTGTCAGTGCTTAAGAGGCTTTTGGACAATGCCTGTAACAACATGCTTTAACTTCAGGGTCAGCCCTGAATTGTTCAGACAGTTGGACTAGATGATCATTGTAGGCCCCTTCCAACTGAAATAGTCTATTCTATTCTAAGCCTGAGGGGTAGCTAGAAAAAAAGGTAAAATCTATTTCACACTTCTAGCCATAAAGATTCATAGACATTTCACACAAGTCTCCTAATGCTGACCTTAAAGATCAGCTGCAAGTGATATTTGTACTCCTTTTAATTTTGACACAGATGGACAGTTTCAAAAAAATCAGATAGTGTATTTCACACTCAAGTAAAGTTACTCAGACGTGTCTCAGAAGTGCTCAATTTATTTCTAAAAATGATTCTTTGGCTTCCTGGAACCAAAAAAAAAAAAAAAAAGCAAAAAAAACCCCAAACCACCTCACTTTAACAAGACTGTACTGATTGGAGACAGGAAAAAGAGTTGAGAGCACTTAAAACGACATCAAAACATTTCTAAGAATAAAAGGGACAGTTACTGCAGCTTGCTGTTACAGAAGACAGAATAACTCCGTAGAGTTTCTAGAGTAACTCTGGAACCATAAACCTGTTCTACCTAATTTGACAAACCAAGTCATTTATGAAGCTGAGGATAACAGTAGGTAGTCAGAGTAGAATAGTCTGAGCTTTATTCCAAATACAAGACTTGCATTCTAAACAGTTATAGAGAACTCTGTACACATTACTATTGTTACACTAAGCAGGAAAAGAGAGAGAGATGACTTTGTCTCTTTTCAGAAGCAACCATCTATTGTCAGTCCACCATTCTGCCTCTACTACAGACCCAGGATATGACTCATTGAAGACAACATACTGCATCATTGCAACCTCCAGACATCACACTGACTGAATCCATAGAGAGTGTCACATTTCATGTTGTTATTGTATATATTACTTACATGTTATACATTTCCACCACAGTCTACTTTTCAAATTCTCCTCTAAGCTTCCCACAGATTATACTCCGACAAAGACAATGAACAGAGATAAAATATTTATTGTATCACATACATTACCTCATGGTATGTATCCTCCAGCTCTCCATCATAAATCCAGCGATAAAGGAAATTCAGTACAGGATGGGATACTAGGCCAAGAATATGCTGAACCAGAGATCTCATGTAGGGATCTCCTGTTTTAGTATAGGCATGAACTGCTGAGGCTAGTTCACCCCCTTTTCTCCCTGTAAGATCATAGGGGAGAGGAACAGAAATGTAAGAAGAAAAAAATATACACGCCACACTTAAATTCAGCAGCCTCTGATTTTAACTAGTCATACGTCACTCAGAGCTTGCTGAACAGCAATTCTAAAAGGTACCAAAAGTATATTTTTTTACACGTTGACAGGGAACTCCTAGGTTTTAAGACATGAATCATTAATCTCATTGAAGTATTAAGCACAGTTCTCTGACACCGTATTCCGTTTACTTTATGGCAGCTTGGAGGAATGCAAATTTCAAGGGATCAGATCACACTCAATGGTTGACTTTATATTTCTTTACTTCCCCACTGCCTCCACCAGAAGAGCATCACAGGAGCCTTAGTAAGTTTTCCTTCTCTATTGTCCTTGACCCTCTCTTAGATGTTCTGTGTGCATATACGCACACAAAAGCATCTTTCCTGCTTCTTGGTTATAGTCCTCCCAATAGCTCCTTTAGCCAATATCTCCTGTCTTCTTGCAACTGAAGGGTAAGAGGCTGTCAAAATAATAAATTAAAAAAAAAAAAAAAAAGATCTAGTTCTTGTTTTGCTCTTATGCTGCACAGCTTCTTGCAGCACAGGCTGTAGCATTCAAAATTTTCATGAACGTCTTAAAAGAAAAGCTCACTTTATTTTCAAAATTGTTATCGATTCCAGTAATCCAAGTCAAACAGATGTTGTAAGCATTTTTGGTTAAGCTCTTTCCAAAGGGCCACAATCTCCATTTATTTTCAAAGATGGCAAAGGTGAAGTACCCTTAGGGAGAAGCATAGCCTATGGATCAGTTACTGGCCAAAGTTTTGGTAAATTCCAACAGTACTCCTCAGCATTTTCTTGTGGACTGACAACACAGCAATGCACTATTTGCAGATTTGTAAAGTTCCATTGTTTCACATGAATCTGCAGACAAGTTGCAAATGACTCCTAAATGCCTTCATATATAGAGGGACAGGATAATAATTCTACATAGTGAAGAGACTAAGCCAACAATTTCATAGTATATTAGTGGGTTTTTTTCCAGACTGTAACATTCTCTGAAAGATGACTAAAATTGAATAATTGAAAACAGCATGAAAAGTGTGTGCTTAAAATCTGGAGGATTTCTGAAGCACATCCTAGTTTTAAAAAGAGGGAAAAAAGTGTAAGTGTATTGAAACAGTACTATAAGTTGTCAGTTTTTTGCTTAAACTAAGAGAGTGAATCCTTTGGATTAGCTACTCAGAATTTTCTTAAAAGCATAACAGTAATTATTATTGATTTCCACCTTTGGCATGCACAGCCAAAGTTACATAACTTCCCCAAAATATTGAATTAATGTTAAACAGACCTTGACAGTGATCAACAAGTGCTGCAAGGGTCTTTAACCTTATTTTAGGATCATACGTCCACACTAGGAGACGGCGAAGTGTTAAACTGCTCTCAAGTCCCAGATTCACGCCCTGATCATCTTCCAGTTGCAACTGATCAAATTAGAAACAGAAAGGCATATGAAGGAACAAAACTGGCAAAACTGAAGCAGAACCGATGTTTCATAATTTTTGTTCTAAAGTTAGCTTTTTATGAATGCACTTGAGATATTCAATATTATATGTTCGCTCACAGTCATTTGGCCAAACTCTGAAAGCTACACAAGTGGAAATAGAGAATCAAGTGCAGGTGAAAGGACAGAGACAAGTAGAAGTGTAATAGGGCAAACAGAGGACAAAGGACAAGAAAGTTAAAGAAAGCAAGGGGATAGTCACAAAAGGAGAGAAGAGCAAAGGAAAAGAGAGCAGAGATCCTGAAAGACAGCAAATACTGGCCAAAGAGATGCTCAGAAAAGAGTAAAGAAAAATATCTAAAGGAAAGGAAGGGTGTAGGAGGTAAAATTTCTATTATTGCACAGCCAGCTTATTTTAGTTCAACATGGGACAAATTCTGTTCATTGTCTTCCTCCAGAAGCCATGAGAACTTAAGTATATAGCAAGATTAAGGAATTGCTACTACTGGGGGGAAAAAAAAAAAACCAACAACAAACCAACATTAAAAGCTCTAAGAAAAATCTTTCGCAGTGCAACTACCATGAATCTTCCAACACCATCCGAGATGCAAGTGTACATCTCGTACATATACAGATGGGGTAAGCAGGACAAGAACACAACCGAAGAATACAGAAGCAAGTTCCTAGAGCAGTCCCAGCAGATAAACTCTTAGAAAAGATGCTCTTATCCTGTATGTCACAACCAATCTACTGCGGGCTTCCACATCTAGCAACATTTTTTTTTCCAAATACATGTATCACACTAGTGTCATTCACATTAAGCTCAGCCTTAAACATAGTTAAAATCATTAGCTTCTGGATGGTCCCGGGCCCATGTTTTTTTTGTTCAGAAATTAGCAGCGAGACATACGAGCAAGAATGGCCCTTTGTCTTTAGGGAAGAGATTATAAGCCTACATCTTCATCATGGAAGTGCATTTTTTAAAGGGGCTAGCAATTTGAAAGCAGTCTGCAATGAAAAAATCTGAAAAGCTTATGGAATAGTACACAGTACACCCAGGAAGACTCTTTCAGAGGAAGAGACATGTTTGGGTGAAGCTCTGAAGATGAAATTAAAAGTTATAAAAACAATACAGAACCCTCTGATGAGATTTTTGTTATGTACTACTATGCCTGAACAGCTAACTGGAACTGTAGCTAATAACTCCTAAGCTGGCAGTCTGTATGACCTCCTGAATACAAGAATGCAACATGCATTCAGTTCCAAGACACAATCTTCTACTTCTTTTCAAGCAATTAAAATGTACAGTTTTTTTTTTCTATCTCCAGTAATGACAAAAGGAAGTGCTGTACAAGAAGAGTAAGCAAAGCCGACCCCTCTTTGCAGTCCATCCCCCTTCGGATCCTTGCATCTCAGTTGCAGCATGCAGGACGTCGAAGGATGCATCCTTGCCCAGTCCTTCTAATAGCAGTTTACAGACCTGCCTTCTATGAATCTGTGTAATCCCTTTTTCAACCTGCTGATACTGCCTTTTGCCATGACATCCTAAGGAAAAAAAAAATTTGCAAGCTGTCTACTCTT
>JAAGAY010136711.1:0-35309 GCA_011801015.1 Ardeotis arabs | reverse complement strand
AGTTGTTTTTGTGTCAATGTTTTCTAAGCAAAATATTTTGAGTATTTTGATTTGTTTTACTTGCAGTACTCACTTGTGCGATCTTTTAAAATCAGACACAATTAGCACAAAAAGGAGCAAGATCTCACAGTTGTTTCTTGCGATCATGAAATGCTTCAGTTTTACTCCTTCATCTGCTAAACATTAATACATGAAAATAATCTGCCCCTCCCTCCATTGCTTGTTTTCTTTCAAAAATCACCAGCAAGCTTTACAGAGCTGTGTGGAGCTGCCCGGCCCAGCCCCAGGGACCTCCTCTTGCATGGCTCCCCCACCCCACCTTCCTGGGGACACTTAGCCAGGTTTACAATCACCCAATTGCATTATGTTTTAGTGGTTTATTATTTTGATTTTCATGCAGAGCAGCCTGTTCCAGCTCCTCACAACAAAGACAATTATGCTAACTTTATTGGATTTGCATTCAGGGCTGATTTGTCAGAATTGTATATTGGTTCTGGGAGATGGAAGGGGAGGAAGAAACGGTGCATTTGCTTTTCATGAGTACAGAAAAAAAAAAAAGGTATAAAATTCATCTCTATTTCACAGTCTCTACCAGCCAAGCCCCTTCTCAGTGCACAGACCCACTGACGCTGCTTGTAACCCTCAAGCCTTGCTGCAGTGCAAACGCTCGTGCCTAGCTGTGGCAGCCAGTGACTATACACAATGAAAACAGAATACGAAAGGTTGCAAATTGTCAGTGTTTTCATCCTGCCAGCTCTTGGGAAGAAGTCAAGCTGCACAGCTGAATACTCATAGCCCTTCTGGCACCGTGCAGCATGTTGGACAAGAGGAGATGGCCTTCACATCAAAGCCGAGCGCTGCGGCCGTGTTGTGCTGTTGTCCCAGCTCAGCATAGACACTGAAAGGGAGAGGCTACGCCATGCGGGGATGCTGCCAAGATCAAACCCAGACAAAGCTGACTCCTGTTTATTGTTTCTAATGCAATCATGGGTAGCAGCCCTCAGCAGGTTCACAGCACCTTTGGGCAAGGGGCTGTACAGAAAGAGGACCATGGCGGTTTCAGACAACTTGACATTTGAGGGAAGAAAACAGTTCAGGCTCTTTCCTTCCTTCTACAAAGCGATTATAACATATAAAAGATTCAAGACCTTGTACACATTATGCAGTAAAGATGGGTGTGAACACGGCAAGGCCACCTCTAAGCACACACTTACAAATAAATAACACAGGCAGTGAGGAAGGCTGGTCCAGGATTTCACACCTACCTGTACCCTACCTGGGCTCCCACTGCTGCACTGAAATTCTGCCCAGAGCTGCTAAACCTCAGCCAGGCACCACAAACCCATAACCACCGTTCTTCCCGGAGCAGACAGGCTGGTAGCCCACAGTCCCGGAGAGCACGCCAGGACAGCTCTTGTCCTCTCAAAAAGGGCTTGAGGGTTGTTTTGCATTGCCTGCCAGAAAGGCTCATCCTTAGAGGGGAGTGATGCTGAAGCTGGAAAAAATGCCACTTGGCAGGGAAATGGGAAAGACTGCTATCCAAAAAGAAAGGTGGAGTGAAAGGGAAGGAACAATGGGAGAGAACAGTGAATAGCTCTAGCAAGTTTTTAAAAAACACCAGCCAATCTCCAGCTGAGTTGACCTCCCACAACCCAACCATGGTCCACCATTTGCACAAAGCACTTCTTGAAACACAATTAATATAACAAATCCTCTTGCAATATCCCACCTCCATCTACCAAGGAAGACTGCAGTTCTCTGACGAATGCAGCTATTTCCTAATCAATTTTCTGACTTTCACACAAATCCCATTTTGCTTTATTTTAATTTTTACACTCCCAAGGCCCCTATATTCTGTTTGCACATAACCTCGCTGTGCATTTACCAATGCCATCCTGGCAGTCTCCATGGCAACCCAGCCCATCACAAGGCACGACGCTCCCGAGGTCACATCAGCAAAGTGGGAATGGTTGCCTGCTAAACAGGGACACAACTGGATCCATTCCCTTTATTAAAATGCTACAAATGACCGTGTATTTTTATGACCATGCTTCTCCTCTGACATCTCACGTTCACGAAGCTGAGATTAAAATGTTAAGCTCTACCTCAGGAGCGAAGTAGCGTGCACGTTTTGGCTTTCACACCACTCTGAGGACACCTGAAGGGAAGCGCGGGCGGATGCACATAGCTCCTGCGCTTGTGCAAACGGTGTTGCCAGCCTGCGGTGCTAGTGCTGGGGGGACGGCACGCCGGGGACAGCAACGTAGGTCCTTTCTTGGGCTCGCTGCTGCATGATCCCCATGCAAAAAGTCTTTGCTGTCTTTTCAAAGGCATGTGCATGCTCAGTTTTTGCAGAAACTTGGTGGCAATTGAGTGTTTGCCTCCCTCTTTCCTTCCAGCATATCGTACATACCAATGAAAAGAAGCAGTTTTACAAGAAATACGCCACTGGGTTTTCTTTTCTTTTTTTTTTTCCCTCCTCCTTTGCAAGATAGATCTCTTCCACCTGCACTTCGTCCAGATGTTGTGTGCATGACTAAGAAGAAATGTTTTAATTGTCTGCTTGTTATAGGCTCCGTATTTAAAATCACTGTGTTAATTTATTCTGCCTTTTGGAGCTTCTCTATGTCTACTAGTAATTGCAAAACATCAATATTTTTTCAGACTGTCCCATGTTTCTTACTCCAATTTCAAGCAAATGTTGTTAGAAGGTATCTTTTTTCATGACTGTCAGGGGGAAAAGATCACGCCTATAAAAAAATGCTGAAGCCTGCAGCCAGATAAACAATCCACAAAGGCAAATAATGCATGCCAGAACCCAGAAAACTCTTTCCTCAAGCTTCCCCACGTGTTCCTGGCATCATGAACCATTGCAGAGGGCCCAGTTTGCCAGCACGGCCCCCCTGCAGCGCGGGATGGATGTCACACACTCAGCCAGGGCGCATTACCCATGTCCCCATGCCCTGCCACCCTGCTCCCATGAGCCTCGTGCTGCTTCTCCTGACACCACATGCGGGAGCCAGGCCGCATTACAGCCACTGTCAAACCCAGACGTCTTTCCTGGTGCAACAAATCCTGCAGAGCAATCAGGATTTGCTGCCTGTGCTTGATAAGTGTAACCCACCGCGCGTGTGCTGAGAGAGCCGACAACGCAGCCGGCTGCTTCCCCAGAACCTGCAAGCGCAAAGGACGGCTGGGAAGAGAGAAGCGTGCAGGCTCTCACAATAAGCCCTCACGCTGTGCATGATAATCAGTCACAAAAAACAGCTATAACCCTTCCCAGTTAGACAGTTGTAACTAATCTGGGCTCTTCCTCTTCCCTCTGCAGGAGTTATTCTTCACGGGGCCTTTTTCAACTCGGTCCCGAAAGAAGGCATGTTCAAGCTGCCTCCAGACGAGGATAATTTTTTCCACCATTTGAACTGTCACAGCGAAGCTGAACATAGATGAATTGATCCCTTCAGAGATCACTGGGCCTCTTTTAAGAAGCTTATGTATGCCCTGTGTACTTTCTGCACTTGGTGAAACACCCAGATTGACTCATTTTGCAGTCCTTGGACCGCAGGCAGCATGAAGACACCACTGAAATCCAGAGGAACTCTAATACTTGCAGAGATTTCCTGCAAAGATTTACATCCTGCTGGCATCTGAATTTTCAGATATTTCCATTATTGCCAAAGCCAGGCAGTGAAATACCACAATTCAGGTGCCAAGCACGTACAAGATAAGATTAAAAAATAGGATTTAAAAAAAAAATACCAGACTAGGTTCCTCTTGTTTGCTTTCTGGTGCCAGAGCATCCAGACTGCCCATGGACAAGACCTTCTCCAGAACCACAGGTAGCCAAAGTGTTCCTGTGCTTAGCTCAATACATGAAACGTTAAGCTTTGTGGCTGGGCGTGCAAAGAAGCACGCTTATCAGCACACAGCTTGTGAGACTCCCTGAACAAAACCAAAGGAGGAGGAGCTGCAGAGAAGATGGTGCTACTATGCTTTGCCAGAGCAAGTTAAGAGAGCAATTCCAGGCTATCAAACCAGTGTCCATGCATTTGTTCCCATCTCACAGCCAAAACGATCAGCGGAGTGCATGACTCCTCCTAGTTCACGTTCTTAAACTAGTTCCCTTCCCAGCTGGAGCATTAGCAGAAAGGAGGCCTAGCAAATATGATTAAACAACAGATTGAAAATTATTTAAGTGCATGCTTTAAGAATGGGTTAAGCGATACAAGTGAGTGATATGAATCATTAAAGGCAGTGGGTGGATCCTATAGCGGGAATAAGAACCGAGGCTCTGCCGCCCACGGGCGTGGGCGCTGAATGCTGAGTACCTGCCCTCCCTCCCCAGAGAGCCAGCCCCGTGGCACCGAGGCCAGCCTACGCCGCGCTCTCCTGCCGTGAAGGCTGCTCTGAAACGGGCTTTGCGCTTGGCGAGAACCGCCCTCTGCTGCAAAGGCAGTGCCTGAGCTGATAGCCTGTGGTTCTGTCAACTAACGGCACCTGAAAACGAAGATGCTTTCCAAGCAGGCACGACTGGAGCAGTCTGATTTTTGGGAAAGGATATGGTCTGCAAAGTAATCAGGTTGCTCTCAGAGGCACAGGAAAGCTTCAGTGGTAAAAAGTATCTCCCTTCTCTTTCAGTAAACATGTATTTCTATGGACATGTGTTTAGCGGTGATTTGAGGGTTCTGGTTTATCCCTGTATCCCCTGGTGAAAGCCGAGATGCTGCACCACACAATCCAATAGCTGCTGCTTTAAGCAAGTGACACAAAACATGAGATTACACCCAAACCAAAGGACCTGTCTGAAGGAGTCTGGTGTACAGAAGACCCAGAGGGCCCCCCCTCCCCCTAAGGGAGATGGATGCTCCAGTGACACCTTGAAATGGGCTAGGCTCATCTTTAAAATCTCTGCAGATGCAGGAGGCTGAAGTAAGGGGAGGTGAAAAAAAGTTTTCCTAGATCTCTGCAAGACTGTACACACACTTTTGTCTTTTTTGTCCTGGGGCACGGTTCCTCTTCAGTTGGTTCAATACAGTCCCTGTTTCCAGAGGCAATCGCTTCAGCAGCTGAGCAGAGCAGCTGCTGGGGAATTTCTGGGTGCTCTGACTCCAGCATCCTGCTGCGAGTTTCTTCCGTAGAGCTATTTCCAGCTGCTTGCCTGCATTAATGCGAAAGAGCCAACAGTTTGGCTCCACAGTTTATTAAACTTTGCATCTTTGTGACAAGGTGTGAACCTGTGCTCTACATTAATTTTCCAAAGCTTTTACATGCCAGGGAAATTACCAGCCATTGAGCACTGAACAGCGGAGGAAAGAGCAGGCTTCACATTAGGGATGATCATGTGGTGTTGATCAGAGAGATGAGCAAGCAATGTGTGAGGAACCTCTGCGTTACAGACCCTCATGAGGTCTGGGACAGGGGCGTGCCACCTTGATCATCACATGAGGTGTAATTCAGTACCTGCTGGCCAAGCCAGGTGGGGCTCCAGAGGCTTCTCCCAGCGAGGATGAGGGCAAGGTGTTGCTTCGATAGCTGCTTGATGGCCCAGTTATTCATCTCCATGCTTCACTCCTGCTCTTCCTCCATGAGTCAGCTTGCCTTACTGATGACAGAAGACTGATGATTGTCATGACCCACAGGCTTGGCTCTCTCCCCATAGCCTGGCATTTTGCAAGTGGGTGTTTCAGGTGTGGGACTCCTTGCTCCAGAAGTACAGCTGATTTGCAAGTGGGCGCCAGCCAGATCAAAGTCACTCTGCTATCTCACGCCTGGATGTATGGGTCTGTGGGTTGTTCAGCCATTACTCAGAGCCAAACAGCCTGCCTCATCCTGCCCACCACGTCCTGTGAATCACAGCCAGGCCAGGACCTAGGACCCAGCCCCACCGTCCCTCGCTAGCACCTCCAAAAGGTTATCTGTGCTAGAGCCATGCCCGAGGAGAGCAGAGCAAGACTCTGATGAAGGATGAGAAGGGGCAATATTGGTGGCTCACCAGGCAGAGGCATGTGTAGTAGGGAGGTAAGGAAAAAGAAGGCTTTTCAGACCAAGCAAGGAGGCACACATAATGCACACCTGAATAAAAGCTGCATTGGAGATGGAAAATGACATGTGCCATTCAGGGCTGATAACAGCAGTGAAACACCTCGAACCTCCTCCTCTGGAGCCCAAGAGCTCACAGAGCTTGTGGAGAGGGCTCTGTGTTGGATGTAGCTGGCCAGACGTGGGTGGAGGACAGGCTCCCTCCCTAGGTCTTCAAAAAGACAGATGGCAGAGCTGGCTGGAGCTGGACCACATCACCCCTGGGCTGTAGGACACATAACGCCAAGAGGGTCAGCAGGGATGACTGAGCAGAGCACAGATGCTCACCTTCATGTTTCCAAGTTGTGGTAAACAGAAGGATCCTTCTGATTACCCAGGACTCCAAACTGAGCTCTGTTGGGAAATCCAAGTCCCACGATCAGTTCATCACTTGCATGCCCAATTTGTTGCTCTCCTCATCTTCCTGGCACAGGCCAAGCACAGCATGGAGATGCCACTGTTTTATCAGCAAAACCCAGAGAAGAGATAACAAGATGTGTCCTTCAGTGAAATTGTAACTCAGCCGTGGCTGGGAGGAGGAGGACCTCCTTAGGGTCTGTAATATGCTCTCAACATGTAGAAACCAGGCGCCGTATAAACATTGCGTGTTTGTGGGGTATTTTCTATTACATGATGAGAGCTACTTGGGCTGGCTCAGCACAATCCCAAGGAATGCATCAGCCTTGAGCAACCAGGGCAGGCTGGGAAGCATGGTCTCAAGGTCCTTTCAGTCACGAAACAGAGACCTTCCTGTGCTTCATCTTGCTGCTGGCTCAGCCAAAAAAATCCTGCAGGATCCCTGCTGTGTCATGGAGGGCTTTCTTCCTGACTTTTCACACACTGGATTAATTTAATTTCATTTTGGCAGTAGCAGTAATAGAGCAAAAATCCATTCTGACATATGTTCCACATCGAGCTGTGAGGATTTCAGTTATAATACTTAACATAGGCCTAATTTGATGCTCAGACATTAATAAGTACTCAAGACAAATGACACATCCTAGTGACCAACAAGGGACAAGGGAGAGGGAATAGGAAGCAGTCCATGCTGTACAGTCCTTGTGGCAACAATCTCACCTAGCCTGACTGTCGAAGACAGAGATGTAGCCTCCTTCCATAGTTACTGGAGAGAGATTGGCCTTAGGACCCCTCTGTGGAAGGACAGGACCATCTTTTGGAGCTGCCTATCTCTGAATACAGGAGCCCAGAAAACCAGGTTTGCCTAGAAGTCTAACTCTGAGGAGCCCAAAGGTAGGTGAGATGGATTCATCTTCTATGTAAAGGTCAACCAGATCCTGCAGTGATTTCTCTGGGGATCTGGCACGGGATGTGCTTTATATTGACACTACACTGACTCCCTTAGTAGCATTTGTGTTGTGAGTCAGGGGATATTTAGACTGATAATTTACAGTGAGATCTAACAGTAACCCTTTCCAACAAAATACCAGCACAAAGAACGAGGATGGGATGAGACAGGCGGCGTACTGCATCCATTCTGTGGTGTTAGTCTTCATTTACACAGTGTTTCATCTGCTTCCCCTGGATCTGAATTAACGCCTGAGTCTACAATCCCTGGTTATGCTCCATTTCTTTAGAGAAGTGTCTACAACTGAGAGCAAAACAAAAAACCACTGCTTTGGATGAAACCCGGAAGCACATCCCGGACTCCCTAATGTACCACAAAGCTGCTACGTGCCCAACAAATAACATTCCTCTGCTGTGGGCCACCACAACCTGTAAGTGTCATTAAAAATCTGCAACTCATATAGCATATGGGGACCACACTGCCTCTACCACTTGTACAAGGATTACTGCAAGCACAAGAGGACTTGGACTAGAGGAGATCAGGTTCCATGATTGTATAAATTTGCTCACCCCACTTCTGGACATTTTCTTGTGACCCAAAGACTCTTTTGAAAGTCCAGTTCCCAGTGGACCATATACCTTTCCGTGAGTCTTTGACCTCACAGTACCACCTAGAGCTCATTCAGTCTGATCTTAAGGAAACTGTTTGGATTGTAACAGTTTTACTGATGTTCTGTAAACAAAATTAATGAAATGTCAGCAGGTAACTGCTGGGGCTTCTGCCTATGTCTCTGTAACAAGCCACTTTTATTTAATCAGATGAGCGTATTTTGGAAACCTTTACAAAGAAATACCGTTCACTCCATCCTCTTCAGCCTCATTTTGTCCAGTCTCTGCTTTGGCAGCTTTCATTTCTTTGTCAGCCTAATCAGATCCACTGGGAGGATTAAAGTGAGGTGAGGTGCTGAGGGTTCAGCTTCTCAAGTGGCTCCTCACAGGACCTGCAGAGAAGTCTTCTACAGCCTGATCTTCTAGACGTGGGATGAATATAAATCCGAGGAGCTGCTGTTCTTTCAGTGTAACCTCTGAAATGTCTTTTCTCTACAGACCGAGCTCTGTGCAGTGGAAAGGAGAGTGGAGGCTGTAGAGGAAGAAGCTAATCTGAATGTGAATGAAAGGTGTTGGCTGTGCATGCAGAGGATGTGGTGGATGGAGGAATATAACAGATGAGGATAAAAAGGGCTGAAGGAGCAATTTTGGGTGTAATGAGAATCTACTTGCTAATTGCATTCTGCACTACTACAGCAGAAGGTGACTCTGGGGAGCCCCACAGGACAGCCAGTGGGGAGGTCCAGCCCCTGGAAGTCAGTGGAAAGAGTTCTGCTGTCTTGGATGAATATCATGAAGGAGCTACGCTGGCATTGCTGTTTGTGCAAAAACCTGGATGGCTCAGGAGCAGTGAGATCTTGTTTGTGGACAGCTGTCCCAGCTGGCTGCTTTCAGTAAGCACCTCCTGGGACATAGCAGGAAGATGGGAACATGTGAAGGATGGCCAGGTTTCAGCGAGGTCCTGCTTCCCATAATACCAAAGGCTCAGCAATAAACCCGGGAACAATTACTTCACAAACTCCAGAGGCTTGGTCTCTTGCAGGCCAAAGATCTCTCTCCTCCATCTCTGGCCACTTGCTCCTGGCTAATGGTGCACAGCCTGTACAGGAACAGATGTGCTGAAGGAGATGGAGGCTAAAAATAAAGATAATGGAAGCAGTATGTCACATCCACACTGCTGGCTGATAATGAAAGAGTGTGCAGTACTGCTCTCTTGCCTGCAAGGTGGCATGGATCCAGCGGATGTGAGAAATGCTTGGACGCCTTCCTGGTGGGATACACCCAAACCACGACAGGAACCTGCGCTTCCCCCACAACATTCACACAAAGACCCGTTCCCTCTCTGGACCTGCTCCATCACCAAAAGTAGCTCGAAGGCAAACTGGTCAGATAAGATGGATTCAAGTGCCAGCTGTCTGCAAGAGGCTTCCTGCTTCACCACACAACTGCTGTCAACATGGGCCAGTGCTTGGCCACAAGTAACATCTGGCTGAGGTTGATTCAAGCACAAGTTTGTTGGCAGAGAGAAATGCTTGAAAGAGCCTACAGTCACATTTGAGCTCTTCAACCACAGTCTCTCAGGAACACGAGGCGGCATGGCCCGCCTCTTGGTTTTCACATCGACTCCCTACAGAAAAGCAAATTAGGACAAGGTCTTGCTCTTTATTTTGAAGGTACTCCATGGCACTGACTTGGGCTATCTAGAACACACACAGCCCACAGTGAGGGCTGTGGGGACAGCCTTGCTTTGTGGCACCATGGGAGGTTCTGCAGGTAGATGAAAGCCTGCCTGTGCCACAAAACAGAATCCAGGAAAAGAGCCTCTCCAGGAAGGCCAGCTCCAAGAGTGAGGAATGTTTCCTCAGCATGTTTTTTCTAACATGAAAACAAACCTGTGTAGACACTAGTTATGAATAAATAAATGGAAAACAAACCAACAATCTTCCCCTCCCTCAACTCTTCTGCATTCACTTCTCCTGGGGAATTGGATGAAAAAACAAACCATACAAAGCAGACACCAGTTGAATTGCTCAAGGCACTACCAGGGGGCGTTCAGATAGCAAGGTGTTGGGAACACACAGAGACAACTGGATAACGAAATGTACTAGCAAAATAACGAATTCTGCCAGCATTCAAAATCCACTGGGCAAAATCACTCGCTGGAAGCAGCCTGCCTTGCCCAAAGCTCTTGGGGAAATGAAATATGAGCTCACAGTTGGTTGTTACGTGCCCAGCTCCAGCTAGAAGGTCAACATGCAGCTGCACGGCCTCTCCCTCCTTTAGTCCCACAGGAAGTTTTGAGTAAGAGCAAAAGCTTGAGGGGAAGAGTAGGAGGACAACAAAGGAAAGAAAAGGACAGTGTGATAAATACCATCTCTTCCTCTCTTTCCATGCAGCTCATCATCCCTCCATGTTTCCATCCATGAAGGTGGGAAGTGCATCCTGCTAGCCACTTCCAAAGAGATGCTCTGGAGCACAGGCTCATTGGATGTGTGCTCTAAGGCTGCCCAAAGGAGTGAGTGCTGCCGGACAGATCCTTGTGCCCATCGCTTCCCCCTCAGCCCCCTTCCACCACCTCTGCTGCCAGAGGGTGATTCAACCCTGCAGCACGATGCTCTTCGCCGAAAGCAAGCTGCCAGTTACTACAGGAGACTCTCTACTATTAAGGTCACATAACACTCCTCCTCCGTTTGTCCATAGCCTGCCAAACTGTAATGACTCATGAAAAAATTGTTAGTGCCTACTGCTTGCTTTGGGCTCAGATTTGACGGTGATAACATTAACAAAAGCAATGATACCTCATTTTTAATGGATGCCAGGAAAACATCGCCTGTTTTGGAAGAACATGAGGCTTTTGTGCTACGTACTTGGAAACCAACAGAAATTCAGTTATCCATGCTGAAATTTGCTGTTATCACAAAGTCCAATCTAGGCTGGATTAAAATATATGTGTTTTTTTATTGCTGCTTTCACACAGTGGTGTTTGTGAGAGGTGCCTCCATTTTTGGTCTTTCACAACCAGTGAGTGTGTGCATGAACCATGGTAGACCGCTGGTACCCCCAAGAGACACAGACACACAGGAAGCAGCCCAGATAACTCCTGTTAAATGGAAAAGTACTGGGAGCCAGCCAGCAGATCCTGGGCTTAACTCTCACAGTGCATCTCGTCCAGAAAAGCTCAAATCCTTGCCACAGGAGGCTAAGAAGTAGTAGTCATAGAATCATAGAATCATAGAATGGTTAGGGTTGGAAGGGACCTTCAAAGGTCATCTAGTCCAACCCCCCTGCAAAGAGCAGGGACATCCCCCACTAGATCAGGTTGCTCAGTCCCCAAAATGTATATGAAAAGAAAGTGAAAAGCTAAATTTGACTCCTAGGGATGGGTAGGAACAGGCTACAACTGCCTACCCTGACACATCAAAGTCAGTCCCTTGGCCACACCACAGACTAAAAGCAGTTTGCCCAACCCACAGTACTGGGTACTAGAAATGGACTATTCAACCATATCCACCATGTTCCTTCAGCACTTGAAGCTGCTGCTGTAGAGGGTACCAGACTCCCCATGTTGGAGTTGGCCTCTGGGTTTTAGCAGGAGAGTTCTGCTGTTGCTGTGTTTTCAGCAATGGGTTCAAACTTACTGACATGAAAATGGTTGCACAGAATAGGATATGATTTCTCTTCCTCTGTTCCCTTCTTCACCTCTCCCAAATTACTTGTCTTTCCCAGGAACATGGACTGAAGGACACCAGTCTGGTTCTCAAGAAAGGCCCTGCTTGCCCACAATATGGCAAGCAACCATACAAGATCAAGTTCTACGAGATCACAGACCATCTACACCACTTCTACACCATCTGAAGAAGCAGTTGTCAAGACTCTATAGCAAACTGGACTCCCAGAATGACAAAGCCACCATCCTAATCATGCAGGGAGGGAGCAGGGAAGGTCACAGGTACTGCAGACATCTTGAGGTCCTCTCAATCTCTCAACACATTCAAAAAAGAAAGGTCTCAAAGTGGCAATTGGCAAGAAAGCCTTGATCATCTCTCCTGTGCTTACCAAAGACTACTGTGCAATGCACTAAACGACTGTGCTTCTTCCAGACTGCTTTTCCCCAGGAAAACAAACTCTAATGTAAAAGACCATGAAAAAAAAGATCAAAACCTCCCTATTCAAGTCCCTGAACAGCCACTCTTGACTGGCACCTCCTCTGCCACCCCTGAGAAGGAAAGGTGTTGAGTCCTGGTCAGAGCCAGCAGCATCGGTGGATCTGTTACAGCTACATTGTCTGTATGCCTAATACACCATCAGTAATAAGGTCCCTTCTCCAGCTCCCAGAAGCCTTCTTCATGCCTCGCTGACTTGTATCAGAGTGAGAGCTTCACCAAGAACAGCTGCACTAAGTTTGACAGAGCTGGTTTGGCAAACTTCCTTTTCCTTTGCCTGCTAACAACGTGTCCCCCCCAGTGAATGCTGCATGCTCCATTTCAGTCCTTTTCCATCCCCATCACTAATGAAGCTGATGGAAAGCAAGGAGTAATTGTGTTTGCAGGTGACAGGGTTGGAAGTGCATTGCTGGGAAACACGTACTTGGCAAGAAGTCGTGCTTCGGAGGTGAGGGAGGGCAGCCAATTGCGAAATCCCTGGCAAAAATGTTTGTGTCAAAGCAATGTTGCTCTGCTCAGCCCAGCTGCTGCAGAAAATACAGGAGGAGTGTGCTTACAGGAAAGCAGAGTAGTTAGAAAGGGCTGCGCAGCGCTGGAGAACCTGCCTCCAGGGCATGGCAAAACCTCTTGCAATGGCTTTGTTCCCATCACATCCCCAGATTTGCCCATGGCTGCTGGAGCTGCACTGCAAAAGTCTTGTGCTCGTGTAAAATGGGGGTGACCACAGCCTGTCTAGAGATGTGGGGAATGGGCTTAGGAAGTTTGTTCTCTGGCAGGAAGGTGGATGGGTGGTGGTGCCCAAGAGACTTTTGCTAGAAGAAAGACATGGATTCAAGTTCTGAACTCCAACCCATAAAATGGAGATGTGTGCTGGTGTTCGACCAAGTCCGGTGTAACAACAAATAAAAGCTCCCAAAGTCTGCTCTGGCATACTGCAATGCTGCGAATGTACCACCTTTATCATGTGACTGAGCCAGGACTTTGGTCTCCAGTTTTTATTTCAGGAATACGCTCTTGTCATAGGAATACATTACTGGAAGGATACAAATATGTGCCATGGGAGGTGTGCACACAGCCATCAGGGATCTTTCCTAACTAGAGCTGAGGAGTAGAGGTAGAAGGTGCTCACTGATGTTGAAATACATGGAGGAAAACACATTTACATGCAAAAAACCTCTGGATGAAATTCGTCCAGTGCCCCGATCACACCAGGGAGACTGCAGACACTACAGGCTGAGCTGCACCTCCATGTAGGCTTCTGTCTTGGGTTTACCAACTTCTAATGGTGCATGAACGTGATGGCATTGCCTGGAGTCAGCGTGCCATGTGGGGCAGAGATTCCCATACGGGACACACAGAGATCAGCCCCTTGGCATGCAGCGCCGAGCACCACGGCTGAAGGAGAGAGGGGCACGTACCAATCCTTCATTCAATATCTCACCAAGCTTTCCTCTAAAAGTCTTTCCTGGTCATGGAGATATTGTGTGGTTGTGGATTTCCCAGTGCTATGCAGCTTTATTTTCTTAGTTGTTTCTCCCTGTTACTACCCAGTTTGCATTTCAGTTAATGCCTGGTATTTCATCCACGAACAGGCAGTGGGGACTGAGGCTACATTATTTCTGCTGGCAACTCTTTCTTCCTTCCCTGCATGTGAGTTATTTATCTGTATCATGTCACAAGTTTGGCTGGAGTGAGGGCAAGGACGTTGTAACCTCTTCAAGGCAGGGATATTGTCCTGTGCTCTCTCTAAAGTGCCATGCACATTTACACTAACGTAGAAATAATAAATAATAATAGTAAGTCATCAAAGAAGTGCACCTCAGGGAGGAGTCAAATCATACACTGTAGCGAGAAGCTTTCACTTTGGGCATAACTATTACACATGAGCTGGTTATTGCAGAACAATTTCCTTCAAGGGTGTATAGCCTGAACTCTATTAAAATGGATGTTCTGATGGTGACTTATGAATTTAGAAACCAAGAGCTGCACTCTCCTTCCAGCTAAACAGGATGGAAATCTGGGGTCACTCCACTGGCCTCATTCACACAAGATGATAGCGATTCAAACAGCCAGAGCTGTGAAAATCCATACTGCCAGAAGCACAAAGGACTCTTCATCTAGATGCCAGGCACCATTTTGCCCTGAATCTTGCCCAAATCACTAGAGATTTGCAAGGATATGAAGGATGGGTAGGCATCGAGTGAAAGAATAAATTTGATTAGTGGGGCAGAGAGGGTAAAATGCAGTGGCACAAGGTCCACTTGCCTCACATTCGATCCATAGATGAGAAAAAGTGGAACAGTGAAACAGCCAATTTCTGTCCTATTTAGTTTTTACTTACGTTGCACAAGTATACATTAATGAGATTCCAGCAAGCAGACATCCTGAAGAAAAGGCGCTCGTGTGATCGCGAGGCCCGGCTGCTAAACCTGACCCTAGAAAAATGAGGAGTATTTTATTAATTGAGGTCTTCCAAATTTAAAAAAGCCTAACTTTCCAGCGAAGGAGACCTTTGAGCCTTCCGTCTGCTTTTGCGAGCCTGCTGGGTGAGGTGCAGCAATTAAAAGCACTTTGAGAAGATGAACGGTGTTTTAAACAGCTGCGGGGAGCTTGGGAGGGTGCAGTGAGGTGGCCTGTGGTAAAAAAAATGGGGGAGAAGAGTGAGTGGCCCCGTTCATTAGCAGCTTGTTGCTTCCACCCAGGAGGCTAAGACACACCTCAGGAAATCAGTGCTAAGGAGGGATGCACCTTGCTGGAGAAGGCAGTCTCCTCTCCGGAGCATTGGGATTCTCCTGAGGCAGCCGTTTTTAGCAGCACTGAAAATTAGGTGTTGCAGGTAATGAGCCAGCAAGACACTGTTGTAGGACAGGGAAAACCCAGTACACAGTGTCCAGAGGCTTTTAAGTGCTAATTGCAATCGTTCTGATTAACCGCTTCCACAAGCAAAGTCTCAGTTGTTAACACAGCTGTTCATCCCTCTCTGCGGCACCTTGCTCCCTCCTGGTTAGCAGAGCTGGCACCTCTAAAGGGGTTTGGGCCCCTACAGCCCATCATTTCAGAGGAGTTTTGTGGAGATCACAGGAGCTAGGTGTTCAAAGCCCACTAGAAATCCAAGTCAGAGGGTCCACCAATGTTAAGCTCTGCTTTACAGATCTCTTGTGTGAGATCAGAGCAAGGCTTGATCTCCAGCCAGGTGATGCTGGAGTCTTCTAAACCTCAAGGCACCTTGCAGGACTGAAGGCACTGCTTGGTGTATTGAGAAGGCTACACCTGAGCATCCTAAAGGTCCCTTTTCAAAAATAAAGTTATGTGCAATGTTTGTAAGAGACAAGAGCAAGGAGGAGAGAACACATCCTCCCACTATACATACTGCTGGCGAAGGACTGCCTGAGCCTGGTCTGCAGGCTGGAGCCCTAGAAGCATCCTCCGGAGCACCTCTCTCCCTCTTCTAGCTGTACAGATGTGCGCTGATGGGTCAGTGCTCCAGGTGCTGGTGGCTTCTGGTGAAGGGCAATGCTTGAGGCAGTCCGTTTGTCCAGGACACACAGACTGTCCCTGACTGCACAGGCTGGGGAGTCACCTCTGCCTGAGACAGTCCCCAGGCACATGGCTTCATCCTCTCCCTGTGTGCCAGTCTCAGATCCACACCAGGGAAGACAACAGTCTGTGGAGTCTACCCTCTCCTCAGCTAGTGGAAGGATGTAGCCTGGCTAAGTTTGCCACACACCTCTGGAAATCCCACATCAATCACTTCCTTGATGCTCCAGAGTAGCTATTCTCGGGACTGACCATCACCTCTAGTTACAGCTGCTCTGAAAAGAGAATCGGCACAAATGACCTGTGGAAGGTAAGTGGCAGTGGGATCTACGCGACCTTCAGGACTTGCCTCTCCTCAAGCGTCAGGCCTCTTTTCTCTCGGCAGCTCTGGGGAAGAAGGCACCCTGTGGCAAGGCAGAACCCTGGTGAGAAAAGCAAGCACGTGGTGGGGGCTGTGGGAACACTGGGCACCGTTACTGGGGAGGGAACGAGGCAGGAGACAAAATTCAGCTTTCAGTAAACATAAATTAACAAAGAAGCTTTTCAAGATCAATAATAGAATGAGAGAAGACAACAAGTCAGCGAAGGCCTGTTCTGGAGCCCAAGGCAGCCAGTGTAAAACCCCCCACTGACTGCAGCCGGCTTGCAGAGCCTGTCCTCACAAATTGCATCTGGAGACTTAAATGTTACCAACAAATCCATTGTAAGAAAACACAGGCATGTCGCAGCGATGTTTATTGGCACAGATAATCCATACTCCTTTCAGAAAAAAAAAAAATAATCCTCTCTCCTCCTTTCCTTATTAGCGGTGTGCAGACTGCCATTTTATAATCCCAAAGCTGTAACGGCGCTAGCGGGGCCCCGTGCACGCGGCGCCTGCCGCGGCTCAGTGCCGCAGCCCTGTGCAGCTAGTGATAAGTGGATTCCCCCTCATCTCGTCTCAGATGCGTTAAAAGAAGGGGAGGAAAAAAAAGAAAAAAAAAAAAAGAAAAAAGGAGGTGAAGGGGAAAGGAAAAACACAGCGCAACAAGCGAATGAAAAACATTTCATTCTTCTGAGCAGCTGGAAGCAAGGCAGATAAGTGAATGCTGGCTCCCCTCCAGCGTCGGATTTTCCCCAAACGAGGGGCGTGTGGGATTGGAAGCAGTTTTCCAGCCTAACCTTATGCCACAGCAAAAACCGTGAGGTGGAACGATCCATTTTGAAGGTGATTAATGGCAGCGCGCTCCTGGGGGGAATTCAGCTGTGTCACGGGCTGTCAGGGGCAATGGAGGGAACGGTATTTACCTTCCAACAAACCTGAGATGATTTACCTACCTTTTCTCTGTTGTTGTTGCTCATAACTGAGTGTCTGGATAGTGACAAGAACCCCAGTCAAACGCACGGGAGAAAAGCTCAGAACTTTACAGGTCTTTGTGGGCTGGGGGCAGGTGGGGTGGAGCAGGGGGCACGGTGCCACTGCACCAGGGCCTGAGGGTTGCTTAAAAGCAACTGGGGACATCAGCAGAGGAGTCCTGGCCCCCCAAAAATTATGATTTGCAGCAAGAGGAGAGGAGGCCGGTGATGAATTTGGGACTTTCTGAAGATCAGCACTGGGAGGTACTGGTCTCACCAGTATGACCCCCACATTCTACCCCTTCCACCTGGGTACATCTCTGAGATGAGCATCTGCCAGTCTAAGCACTTCAGTGCCCAACGCAGGGTCTTCTACCCCTGGGAAGGTTTCTTGCCCTAAACCCACAGTGCATAACTCTGACAGAGTCCAAGAAGCCTGTCTGAGCAAAGACATGGGATGTAGTCCAGCAGAAGCATGGATGGCAACGTCCAAAGCTCATGCAAGCCTCATGGGAAAACAGCCTATTAAACTCCAGCCAAAAGGAACTGCATGAAAATATTCCTGTACTACCATGATGGAGACCCTGAGGTTAGGGCTTAGCCTTGCTTTGTTCTGGGTGCTGAGGGCAAGTCCTGGAGCTGAATGCAAGGGACGGAACCTGAAACATGCTGCTGAAGAAGGGAGGCTACAAAAAAGCAAGGAACCATTATCCACAAAGCTTAAAAAGCCCAACCACTTAGCTCGGTTTCTCCCCCATCCCATGCCTTGTTTTATCAGGGGCTCCCCTCCAGCCAGCAATGAACTGCTCCTGCAGCAACCTTGCTGTCCACTGTGATTATTTCTGGCCCTTTCACAGTGGGTTGAAGCATTATTTCTCTTATCACTTTGTTGGGATTGCAATTAGAAACAATCTGGCCACTACCATCCCTGGGGGGAGTGCGCAAACAGCTTTTTCAGTCTCCCTCAGCTCCATGTAGCTCTGTAGCAGTTTCTACCACTGACCCTGGAGAGATGCAGGCACAGATGCTTTCCCCTTGCTCAGTCCACTGAAGGTCAGGCAACAGTGTGGAGTAGCCCAGAGGCTGGAAGTAAAACCAAAGGAGAATGATTGCTGCTCGTGGTAAAGGTGAAAGGCAGGGTCATTTTGCCAATATGTGTGGGAAGGGCAGGGGATTGATTTAAAGGGGGAAAAAGATGGAGGGAGACAAGGAAGATCTTTTTATTCCTTTCACTAAGCTCTGTGGCTGTTTGACAAAGCCAGGCTCCAAAAATGCTGAGGATATCAACCCCCAGCAGTTGGTTTTCTCTCTCAGACCTTCTTCTTTCAGACCTTTCTTTAAGAAAACTTCAGATCTTCCCCTTCACTTATGGTTCTTTCTGGGCAAAGGAAATACAGAAACACCGCTATTAGTGACAGCCTTTAAAGAGCCTTTGGATGGAGAGGATGAAATGATGCACTGCCTGCCCCACGAGCTCCCTGCAGCCTGGATGCTCTGCCATGAGCCAATGCAGAGATTGATTCCTACTGAAACTATGTTTTGAGGAAGAAAAATGGTGGTGCTGGAGGAAGACCAAGGGTCTCTGGGGCTGTCTGGCCACATGGTTCCCAGGGGAAGAGACTGGACTGACTGCAGGAACACCACCACAGGGATAACTACAGGAGAACATTTGTTGGAAGGAAAGCAGTTGCTTGGGCTTATCTGTACTGGGGTGTTTCCCTAAGTGTCTACGCAAGCAAATGTTCTTGGCAAACACGAGGCTATCCATGAACAGAGATAGTCTCCTGAGTCTGCACTCTCATAAAGTTGTAGTTAACTTTAAGCATATGCTTAAACCCCAGCCGGCTTCAGCAAGAGTGCAGCACATGTTTTAAATTAAGCATGTGGTAAGCACCAAGCTGAAGGAAAATCCATCCCAATTCCCTGCGTTGAGGAATAAGAGCCCCGAGGTCCATCTGAGACCCTTCACTCCGCCCTGAAAGCCCTGGATACAGGAGGAGGAGGCTCCATGCTGCAGTGCAGGACAGCTGTGGAAGCCATCACTGAAGACCTCTTCCCAGAGCAGTAAGTGTTTTCTTGGGGCCACTCAGGGTGACGGTTGGTGCTGTGGATACCTCGGGCCAGGCAGGGCCCAGAGGCAGGGATTTTTTAAACTTTCTGGCTTTGGCCTGAAAATGTAGATTTGATACAAAACCTCTTGATTTCAAAGTGAAGGTTTCCTGAAGCCCAGATGACAAAGATGGAGGAGATGCAGACTGAGGAATGCTGGACGGATAATGTGAAAGCCAGACTCCAGCCCATGCTGAATCACTGCCTAAAGCATGGGAAGATGCAGTCACTTCTCTCAGCCTCATCCACTGGGGCTCTTCTGCCTTCTCCACACGATTAAATGCGGGGGGCAGGAGGGAGGAGGATGAAGAAAGCTCCTGATCCTAAAGATGGGATCTAAGGCACTGATGTGGCCTCGTTCACATACAAGCCCTGGTTCCAAGTTAAACACATCAACTGGAGCCCCACCATGACTTCTCTAGGCAGGGGGCTTCCCTAAGGTGCTTTTCCACCTCTTGTTTTATGTGAAAGCTTTTGCAAGACCTGATAATCCAATGCAGAGGAAATGCCAAAGCCATGAGATATTTTGCAACCCCCAAATCCTATTCCTCACCCAGTCCCCACCATGGTAACCCAGACAGATGCTCAGGAGCAGCTGATCTGTGCCATGGGCTGCTCTCATCCATGGACCACTGCTGCTCCACTGTCAGGCTCTGAGCAGCTCCATGCCCCGGAGCATTCACCCCAGGATCTTGCACAGTCTCTCTACCCTGGTCCAAAACTAACTCTGTAGCACACAGGATGAAATGAAACCTCTCGGTCCAGTCCAGACTGCGAGTAGCGCAGCTCGGCTTGCTGTGCCCCCTGGCTCCATCATTTTCCCATCTCCTATTTGCACATTTTCCTTGTCTCCAAACCAAAGGAAGTGGTGCAGCTCAGGAAGGAAAGCTGCCACCCAGGGGATGGAGGGGTGTCACTCATTTATAATTCCAGGGGAGGTGACTTTTTGGAGGGAGGAGGAAGTGCAGAGGAGAATGAGAAATCAATGGCGCAGCTCGATCCCTCCGCACGTTGGCATGGCGACGCTGCGGAGAGGCGGGTACCCAGCCCAGGAGCACACACCTTTCCAGGCTGCCTTCCAAAACCAGGGTGCAGGGAGGCTGCCCCTTGGAAACAAAGCCCTTTCATTCCCTGAGCTCTTTAATATTCTCCATGGCTGCATCTGAAACAGGTTATTGTCTAATGTGTCAGGTAGAAATCCTTTCCTTCCCCCCTCTCTTTCCGCCGGCGGTTCAGCAATCTGTAGATAAAGTTAATATAATGCAGAAGCAGCCGCAGGGAGGGAGGTTGTCGTAAGCCATTACCATTGACTTTCCCAACATGATAATATTGTCCTTCATCAGCAAGAGGATTAGGAGCACAACGGACTGCACGGTGCTGTGGATTAATGCCTTCACTTTTCAAGGTCAAACGCAGAGTTTAGTGGGCTGGGGCTGAGAGTTCATCAGGCTCCCTGTCCCAGCGCACAAAGCTGGAGCGCCCACTCGGGCAGCAAGCAAGGGACAGCATCTGCATAGATCTTCCCTCCCTTCATCTATGCCAGTCACAAAATTACCCTGCTCCCTCTCGCAGCTCCTCCCAGCTTTTGGAGCGGGTGGGAGCACTGGGTGGCACTGGGGGACAAACATAAGGGGCTGGGAAATAGGAAGCATATTTCTGAGGAGGAAAGGAAAATATCCAGACAAACAAAATTTCCTCTTATGGTTTCAGTTAGCTCACTGAAACTGAGCAAGGCTCTTCAGGGGTTATTTGTGGTTATATTTCCCAGTTTGTCTAAAAAAAGAGCTTGGTTTTCAAAACACAAACATGTGAAGTGGCAGGAAGTTTTCACTTTCTCATTGTTTGTTTAACAGCAAAACTACTGCTGCAGTGAAAACATTTACTCCAAGTATTTCTGTTTGGTTGAAAGAGACAAAGTGCTTTTGAAAAAGAGAAGAAAACTAGTAGGGCAAAACCAAGGCATGCAAGCAAGTAAATGAAGCTTTCCTGCTGAAGCTACGAAATAGCTCTGGGCAGCAAGTTAGTGTTGCAGGAACTTCCCAGTGCTCATAGCCACATCGCATAATCCTATCCCATCCTGTGTTCTGAAACCTTATTCATACACAGAGGGAAAGTCTGATCCATCGGAGTATGGACTTAAGCCGTGGGCACTGGCACCCAATAGAACAGCACGAACGAGCTGCTAAAAAAAAGTTTTGTGACATTTATGAAGTTAACACGGGCTTTGATGACTGCGTGCAGACTGCTCACACAGGGGTTTTCACATCAGGTTTATAGTGGGCATGGTTCTCCTTCTAAAGCGTTAAAGGAAAATAATTTAACCTGATATATTAATCAGTAATTCTATTTTACCGTCACTGCTCTGAAGGATAAATGGAGCCTTGTTCCCATTCCTGGAGGACAGAATTTAGACAGACACAAATAAACACATCTCTCCCTTACCCTCCATAATGTTATTATGGGATAGACTTAAAGACGAAGCAAAGGACAAACGCTTACAAATGGAACCTGTCAACATTGTACCTGTTGCTACTAAAGTCGTGTCTCCCATCCTCTGCCGTTCCCCTTGAAAAGCTTGAGGGGGCTGGAGCTGTGAGGATGCTAACCTTAAAATATGATTACATCTAGAAACTTTCACCTCTCTTTAAAGTGGTCTAAAGGAATTTTGCCGAATATAAGGCTGCATTTTTTCCCAAATCTCACTCTAAACCTTTTCCAGTCATTTTTTTTTTTTCACCATAAAGACTGTTGCACTTTGTTAGACCAATTCCAAGACTTTTTCCTGACTAAGGGGGGAAAGAAAAAACATAAGCTAGATTTATTGGCTGTCAGGGGGGATTTATATTCAAATTGCTCTTTCTACCTGTGGCACCCACACAATTCCCATTGCAGGCGTGCTTAAATACTGTGCAGTCTTTAACACATTTCTGGTACAATACCCATGTGTGATGGGTGAGAGTAACAAACCCTCTCCCTGCAACATGAGACTTGAAGCATACTGCTCTGTGGTTTTCTTCCAAATCACCCCAGCAACTTCTGGAGCCAAAGGGCCATTTTCACAGGCAGCTCTCAGACTCACATTTCAATTAAACTGACCTTGACTCATTAAGGATTCTTTCTTCTTTCTCCCCCTGCTCACAGACATGTAAAGACCCTCAGAGGAACTCAGAGTGGAGTTTAGGGACCAGGAGCACGTCAGGCGTGTCCAAAAGGACTCTGGGGCCGGCCAGCTCCATGGCCACCTCCTGCCTATGCCTGCCTGCATCCCTTCACTTCCCTCGGAGCAACTCTCTATGCAAACTGTAGTGAAGAGGAAGAGCACTCCCAATTCACATCTCTGTCTTCTTCATGGGGAAAGGATAGATGCATATTTAGTGCCTTTCTCAGACTGAGCTATATCTTCTGCCTCCATGGAGGATGCCCAAACACTGATGCTTTTTGGAAGAAGCTGCTGGAGAAGACCAGGATTATAGCTCAGTCTTCTGGCTCAAGCTAGACAAGAATACAGTGAAAAAGTCAAGATACTTAGAGGAGGGAGAAGGAAAGTCTCTACATTGTGAGAGTGTGGGTCCCTAGCTTAGTTGTTGGAGTGCTCACAAGAAAAGGTTCAGACTCGGTTTCTAATTTAGATAACAAGTATTTTACAAAACAGCCACAGCAAAAACCAAAAAAACAATCCCTAGAGTAGGAATTACAGCCCAGGAACTCTCCTCTCCCAGCACCAACTCGCAGACTGTCCTTCACCTCACTACCCAGAGGTGGTCACGCTGCCATCCAAAAAGGACAAAGAGCACCCTGCAGCTGGCTCTGCCTGCACGCTGAGGCACTTACCAGCACAAAAAGCCTTTCCTGACTCCATATGCTTACAAGAACAAAAGTTCCTCTCTGTACATTTGTGCAAATAAAAAATATTTGCACGGACATGGTTGGATTGAATCCTGAGTTGGAATTGGCAACCATTTGCGAATACTTTTATTTACACTGCTCAGCTGAGTGTAACCATGACTCACTGAGCACTGCAACACATCTTAGCAACACCAGCAAACACTGAGAATTTACATCTTCTTCAACTCTTGACTTGCACTTGGAAAGAGTGTTGTTTATACAGAATGACTTTTATATGGCTGATGTATCTAACAGCAGCAGCAATAATAACAACAATAATAATGATGATGTCTTCATTTCATGTAACTCTATCCATCCAAATATTCCCATGCACTTAACAGATCTTTGTCTACATAGCAATCACTTCCACTACTAAATATATATAACTATTAGAGATAGGAAAGTTAAGTGTACGAATAAAGGAAAGGCACAATTTTCAGGCAGAAACACAGTATTTTTCAATAATGACACCTTGTTAGGCCATTTTTCCCAGGGCAGGGGAAAAACAACTGAAACAGCTTTTAGTAAATCCCCACTTTCCCTCTCCTCCAAGGGGGCAACCCATTTACTCTCGGTTTTACAGAAATGGCAATAACCACACTATGTTCTTTACTAATGTCCATCAGAAGCTCTTCTGAACGCAATTTTGGGTATTATGTTGCCTGGGAGCATTGCCTTTTTAATCTCCACTATCTTTGAGAATACTTGTCATTTCAGAGAGATATTAGGCCTTTGTAGAAATGGGTGATCCTTCCTTCACTCTGCTTGCTGAGAAACTTAAAAAAAAAAACCAAAAAACATGCTCATTCATAAACCAAGATTTCTCTAGTCCCGATTGCTCCCAAAATCCTTGGAAGGCGGCCCACTGGGAGGAGATCTGATGATGTGAAGCTGAGTGACTGTGGGAGATCCCAGCTTTCGGGTGTCCACCTCCCCACCTTCTGACTCTAGGAGCAGCTACAATGATTTGCTGAAAAAAGACTGGATTTTGACGTGTTGTGCAAAGTTTGATCTAAAAGTAGAGATGTGCTATTGTGGTAGTATCAGTCACATTCTCTTCAGGGAGAGAAACCAGCTCCAGACCCAAAGAGGACACACGCAAGAAAGACTGGGTGAATTTGGTTCACATTTTCTGTGTTATCATTCCTTGAAGGTCCTTGAAAGCTCAAGAGTCCAAAAGATACTTCTCATCTTAGGATGGCCTGTACCACACCACTGAAGAAAATTGCACAGGAGGTTCCCTCTCCCTGCTGCTGGCACAAGCAAAACATGCAAACTTATGCTCAGTCCCCAAGTGTCTCAGCAGGATTTCTGGCAGCCACATCCAGGAGACAGCACAGCTCCCAGAAGAAAGAAATAATGAAACTAACTGAAGACTCACAATGTCTTTATGTAACAGTGTTGAGCCACGGCATCAGATCAAATATGCGGGATCCAAAGATCCAAAGAGAGGAGATGCATTTGGGGTCGGAGAGGAAAAGATCTGCATTGCATCTGCTAGAAGACATCTGTCCACCCCTCAGCAGAAGCTGCAGTGGGATACCTTGTTCCAGACAAGCAGCCCTGCCCGTTCCTGACATCTTCTCCCACGTACCATCCCCTCACACGGTACCTGCACCACCTGGAGCACTAGAGAGAGCTGCTCTGATCCCCAGCCAGAGAAGAGCAGCAGTAGCAGGACTGTGAGAGCAACAGCAGGCTCAAAAAAATAATGGACTCATTTCTCTTTGTGGAAATTTGGCAAATGACTAAGAATAATAGCAGCTATCAGCTGGTAAGCACAAGCAGGTGGACTAATGACTTGTCCTAGAAAAATTCCAACACTTTTTTATGGATGGACGAAATGCAGTGCTGGCATTTGCTCCCACTCAAGGGTCAGATCTGCCTTCTCGCGTCCAGCATTCAAACCACCACCACAAGCTGTGTTTTTAAGTAAACTGAAAAGTGACCTCAGTTACTGCTGCGTGGCAGGAACATATTTCTGGTCGTTGCAGCTGCCTGGTGTGGTTCCTTGCCTAACATATTCATTAGAGATTAACTGCTACTTATAACACTGCTTGGGGCCAGCCTGGCTTCTCCATTACATCATTAGAAAGGCATGAATAGCTCACTGGGGGTTTGTCCCTTATTTTGGTAAGGCAGAGTGCTGATGTTCAGATTTCTGCTACTACCTCCTCCGTAAGGGAGCAGCTTCTCCAGTGCTTTCTTCCAGGAGCAGCGATTAAGACACAGGGAGAGAAACGCTTGCAGAATATCTATTTTACACAGATGCATGCTCCCTTGCTGATTCTCTTCCAAGCTGTATCAAGGGGAGGAGGTACCAGCTTGGCTCCCTGGGGGTCTGCCAGCTGCCCCAGCAGAGCGGGCAGCAGAGCCCCGTGGCCGCGCTATCTCTGTCAGAGAGGCGGTGCAGGCAGTGCGGCGCTCGCAGACTGTCCCTCTCGATCTCAGCCCTGCCAGGCTGTGAGTAAATATTCCCCATCCAGATTGCAAATGCTACACCCAGCTGCTACTGCCAGGCTCCAGCAGGTTATTTAGGAATGACGGCTGCCATATCCCATGGACGCTGCCTGAGCCTGCCTACTCTTTTTACTTTTTTTTTTTTTTTTTAACAGTGTGTGAAAATATGTATTATATGGCAAGGTATAATATACATGGGAAGACACTGGAGCATAATGCAAAGAAATGTTCCTGTATTGATTTGAATTCTCCAAGTCACACAGTGGCTCCTATAAATTCATGTGACCAAGAGAATCTGTATTTCAAAACACATATTAGAAAAAATATAATTGAAGTGGAGAGACCAAGATAAATTTGTGTTATCAGGTGCAGTTACCAAAGCAGTAAATCATTGTCACAGCATAAGCTCTTATCCATATTTCCATATTAACACCAAACTTGTACTCTGTACTGGCACTGCTGCACATAAAAGCTATCAGCACGTCCTAATGCTGGCTGCTGTAGCTGGCGTCTGCCATTGGGTACCAAGCAGAGACAGCACTGTGCCCCTCGTCCCACCAGCACCGACACTGGGAGCCACCCTCATACCAGCACTGCTCTGTGATGCTGGGGGGCTGAATACCCCAAACTGCTCTTGTCCTGAGGGACCCTTACAGCTCATGTACGGGAAAAATCTCCCACCCAAAATGGAGCAAAACATCTTTGTGATGCACAGGGAAACTCCTGACCTTGGCACAGCTGTCTCAGCCTCCCCAGGGAACATGGGCACGCCACGACTGCCCCCTTTGCATCCCCTACCCAAATAAGACCAAATCAAGGTCTCTGGTACTGAGAAAGCTCTGGCGTGGTCTGACTATGTGGGCATGTGTTATAAATAACAATAAATGGTCAAACATTTGGTTCTACTTGAATAATGGTTTGGCCATGAGTATACACCTTTACAGGAAGGAAATAAAACCTTGTAGGAGAAGAATCCCTAATAAACACTCTCATTTTAGAAGACTTAAAAACTCACAAGAAAAGCTGGTTTAGTTACCACCTTGACTGATGCTCATTAGTAAAGTGAAGATGAGCTAGGTCTTCCCTAAAATAAGTTGCCAATGACCAATGTAGTGAAGGAGCTTGGTCAGTGTTGTCATTTTTGCCTCTTTATTTGCTTCCTTTTTTGGGAAGAAGATGAGAACACAGAAGGTCTCAAAAAAGTGAAGACTGTAAAAGGAAGAAGTCATTTGGGGCAAACTGACAACTTTTCATTCAAAATCTCAAACGTTTTTGCTGAAACCAAATGCTTTTCTGGTAAAACCTGTTGGTTTGTGACAGTAATTTTTTTGTGCTACTGGGTCAGCACTTTCCTTGCATAATATACAGGCAAATTACTGCTCTCTGCACTCAGATTGCCTTTGGAGGAAAGGGCTGCAGTTACAGAGACCACACTTCCCATGCACGGCCTGTCCCCGCTGAGCAGTGGAGAGGAATAGTGAAGAAGCCAGCATAAAAATCATCATAAAAAATGACACCGGCTTTTCCTGCCTGTGTGTGTTGAAAATGTGACTATCCAGCCATCACTGTTGCTGGCTGTGTATCCCGGTAAATCTGAAGTGCTAATCTACTCCTAAAGCAGCCCCAGCCTGAGCTGAGACAACTCCTATGATTAGTTTTATTCTGCTTAAACCCAAAAGAAATTGCAGCAGGGGGATCTCGTTGGATAAGCTCTTTCCATTACTTTCAAATCACCTCCATAAATTACATGTCTGCCCCAAGCTCACCATGCAGGCTCCCCCTGAAGAAGTGGCCAGAGAAAAGCACCTCTAGATGACAATCCCCCATCTGCCTGGGCACGCGGGCTGGAGCTGGTCTCCAGCCAGGCACTACGCAGGCACCAGTTCATCAGAATGGTACGTGAGGTCTTCAACCACTGATGAGAGGAGGAGAGTTTGCACCTGACACGATCTGAACATCATTTTTATTACTGAAAGTGGACTCTTCACCTGGAGCAATGGGGGCATCCTCTGGAGAAACCACAACTCCCTTTCAAGCCAAACCGCTGTGGCAGGGGACAGGAGACATTGAGAATGTCTCTTTTATTTTCCAGCAGACAACAGAAACCCATCGTGACTTGCTGAAACTTCTCGCATCAGAACAAACACAAGCTAGGGGCTTATTTATTTCTGATGGGTTGGACGCAGTCCAGAAGCTCCATCTGTTTACCTACACCTCCCCATGCTGGATCCCACCTGCCTGTTGCCCCCTTCCCTTCCCTTGGACTCTCTTAAAATTTATTCCCCTATTTCCTGCCTGAGTAGAAAAAGCAAAAGAGAAACTTGCTGATTGATTTCAGTCTGAGAAAGTCCCTGTCATCTTGTTTGATGACTTCATTGCAAAAATGAAATAGGCATGGGAGAAGCAATGTTTTCAAAACAATTTGGAGCAAGAGGAGGAAGGTAGTAGGAGGAGAGCCATGGGAAGTTGATGGCCTTTATTCTTCAATTCCCATGTTGTATCTGGCTTGCTGCAGGCTATAGAGAGAAAGCAAAATTGTTATGATTCTTATTAGCTTTTATTTTATAAAGCCTGAACTACGCTCTGTAGGGGTTTCAAACTGGAGCTGCAAATCATACACACGCCTGCCTGCCTGCCTGGCCACCTCATCTCTACATTAATGCACTACCTGTCTGCAGGGAAGAAAACTTCTGTCTTTTTGCCAGTCACAGGCAAGGCGGCTAGTTAGGCAACAGAATCTGTCTCGGTGCAACACAGTCCTTTATTTCTGTGGTACAGAAATACATCTGACACGCATCAGGAATGACTGTTGTACATCACTCACCAACCTCCGAGAACAAAAGAGCAGTCCCAGCCTGGTTCCCTGCAATAACAACTGAGCTTGGAGAAAACACAGCCCGAGAACGACAGCTGTAAAGGAGCCCACGCGCAACTGCTGCTCTTGCTGCCGTTCCCGCATCTCGTGGCCAAGACACATTGACTGGTCCTCCACAGCCCCTTCCCGTGCTCACAGCGTGAGCTCCCCGAGGTGCCAACAGTAACATTCAAACCCTCCCAGCTCTGCCGGGTGTTTATGGACAGCAGCTTTGCTTTCCTCCCTGGAGGAACGCAGGGTGTAAACAAAGGGGTCACCTACAGCACCTGGAAGATTTCATTGTTTGCACCAGCAACGTCTGTGCTGAGCCTTTTTCTAAGCATTTGACTTCATAGCTGCTCCACGCACCCAGCACCTGAGATTCAATTCTCTGAATGCTCTCTCACAACTAAGTTATTTGGTAGATGAATAATAAAACTAACAGACTACGTTATTTATTACTTGTGTTACAGCATGCTGGGAGGCAGCAAATAACAAAAGGTACCATGGTGTAAGGATCTGTGTAATCCCAAGAGAACCACTGGCTCCAATGAATGTGCAGCCTAACCAGATGAGACAGACATGGGGTGGGAGAGGGAACAAAGGCCAAAAAAGAGGTGTCTTTTGTTCAGCACTAATCTCCAAGCTGGCAGCAATGGTTTTCTCAAGGCAAGTGAATGGGACAAAGGAATATAGGGCAGATTTGCAGTGAATGGAGGTGCCTAGCTGAGGTGCAGGCAATAGCCTCTGCCCTGTCTGAAGAGCCGTCCCCAGGAGCGTGGCTTTCATAACGCAACAGGCACTACGCCGAGTAAAGGACGCAGCCTTAGAAAAGCACTCGGACTGGCATTTCACCTCTCTGCCAGTGGTGGGATCCCGCTTAAACCAATAATTACTGCTTCTGAAAAATCTCCTTTTCGTCCTCTCTGGGTCATTCCACAGCCCTGGCACCGAGCCCACATTCCTGCACTGCACTTGCACACAACACACAAACAGAAAAATCGTCCTTACTCCACCCAAAACAGTCAGGGGCTCAACAGGATCCACCAATATTACAATGTTCTGCTTCCTTTTTAGAAAAGAAAAAAAGGCTCAAGAAGACACATTTCTTAATAACCATTACTGCACAGAAGATTTAAGGAAGATTATGCTAATTGCTAGCACAAGCATAACGCTCATTTCTCCTACTGCGTTTGTCCCAGCAAATTTCAATATGCTCCCATTCCTGGCTACCGTCTCCACCTGCTCACGTGTTTATTTGGAAAGGATGCTGGCAAAGGAGGTAAATTATGTTTTAGAGCAGAATTCTTGGATTTGGATGGTAAACAAGGTACCAAGAAAACAGCATGGCTTAGACACCTTGTATGAATGATAAAAGGGCAGAATTTCTTTCAGTGAAGGAAATGCAGCAAGATTTCTCATAACAATGCCCATTCTGTTGGCTCAGGAGAACGGCTTATGGGAGTCTGACAAAAAGGAGATGTTTTGGGGGTTGTAAGAGAAAGTAAAGCACAGAGAATCAATAGCACCGCATTTCTATGCAATAGCACCAGAAGAGGCATCGATCTGCAGGCTGGTGTTTATGAACGGTACAGAAGGCCACCTCTGCACAGTGAACTGCTCCCAGCTGGGTAGAGGAGATGGAATACGCACTCTGCCTCCATGGATGACTTCATGGAAAGTAAGAGGGAGATCAGTCCTTTTGCAGAGGAGTCTAATTTGCACGGGAGTAATGAAATTACACAGCCAGATGAGGCTTGGTTGGAGGAAAGCCTGTGGGATCCACAGGTTCAGGAAGGCATGTCCCAAGACAGAGACAGGTTAAATGATATGCCCTTACCCAGGGAAGGCAAAGGCTGTTTGGTCTCTGAATCCCAGGTCCCAGATCTGCTGGTTTATGCGGAAGAGCACATTTCAGGCATTTTCTAGTTTTCTTTGGAGTTGCAGTGCTGAGCATCCTGGCTGTTACCCCTAAGTGCCAGGCACATAATTTCCTGTACCAGGAACACCGGTCTCAACACCAGCACTGAGATTCACACCCAGCACCAGACAGCGAACTCGCGGTGCCGTGAGCCAGCACACCACGAACACACGCCTCAGCCCTTTGCCAGCCCGGCCGCTTGACAAAAGCTAACCAGTCTAAAGCAGCAGCTTTACAGAGGCAGCATTAGCAAAATGAGAGGTCTGGTTACTATGTACTCATGTCAGATGCCCGCACACAGGGAAATGCATCATTAACCAAGTATGAAATACCAATGCTAGGCTCTGCTCTTTCAGACTATTATCCGCTGCAGTCACAATGGGACTAGTACTCGCATCTCTCTGTAGAACTTGCCTGGCTTATTGCTGATCTGTTTATCTAGCATCAATAAAACAACAAAAATCACTCCATTGTAATGCCCCAACTCCATTTTTGCTAATAAATGCAGGGAGCACAAAATCAGACTTCAGTAGACTGATGCTAACGTTTCTGTTTCAACAGCTTAGAGAGGTTTCAAGCTGCTTCGTATTTAGCTCAGACAACTTCTCTTTCTGCTCAGGACTCCCAGCTCAGAGTGTGAGCTGACAACACTGAGTCTGCTGTTCTTTATTAATTAAATAATTACCAAACCTCCAGACTCCCTCAACAAATCACCCATAAGTCCCACATGATTAGCTGTTGTGTTGGCTCCACCACAGATGGAAACTTTGGGAATAAAGCACATGCATACCTAGTACAGATAGCTGCAGCGAGGGTTTTGCAAGCCGTTTCTTTCCAAAGCAAGAGATCCATTTCCTTTTTCATTAACTGGTCCTGTGTACAGATGTTCAGCCCTGCATCCACACACAGGCATCCATTTCTGTTTCTAGCACTAGTACCCGTGTGCCCAAGCGTTGCTGCTTGGAAAAAGCCACAGGCAGGTGTTTACAAGTACAACGCTACAAACTCATAACAGGAGAACAGATTGAGAGTCCTCAGAGGATTACACAGGATAAAAATGTACAGAACAGAAACTGGCCCCAAAAATGGGTAGACAAAAAGGATGAGTGAACTCCTGATGCCATTGCAGTCAGTGAGAGCGCTGCCATCCGCTGCCACAGCGCTGTGTGGTCCAGCGGTGAGTGCCCGGGAAGCTGTCTTCGCTTCGCTTTTACATCCAGCGACATTATTGTAATGACCTTGTGGTCTTACCAGGTAAGGCTCTAGCAATGTGCTGGAGTTTTTTTAATCCATGGAATTGGATTTAAGCAGATATACGCACCGAGGTAAAATAAGATCTACCAAATTTTCGTATGAAAGAAAAAGAAGTCCTCAGGGAAAGGCCAATTTACTTTTATTCCAAAAAGCTTATGGGTAATAATGGAGGTCAGGTGGGTAGTTACTTATTTGGACAGTATCTTCGTACAGTGCACTGGAACGATGTAGACAGCTGAAACTGTGTTGAAGCAACAAATTTATTTGCCATAATTTAATGTCAGCTTCAAAGAGATCGGATTTTTCATGGCACTTCATATTCTGGCAGGAGAGCGGGACCGATGAGGTCTGATGCAAAGGCAATGAAAAATGTGAGAGATCTCCATAAAGTGAAGCAGTCAGCTTTAAGGTTCAGCTGGATGAACTCCTGTCGAGGATTTATGTTGTGGAATTCAGAGCTATGGCCACTTCCCAAATCATTACTGAAATCACACAGAAAAGGGGAATGGACTTCAGCTCGCATGAGGGCAGGGCAAGATTCAGTGCAGGTTTGTCTTTCATGGCTTGCTCCGGCCTGCTTGATCTGGACACATCAATATTCAAAAGACACTTAGGAGAATAAGCACCATTGCCTTCAAGTGAGACTTTGCTTTCCTAATATTTATACACCTCAGCGAAATCCCTCTCCTGGCCTCCAGACCCCAAAAGACACACAGGGAGAAAAGAGCTTTCTTTGGCCAGAAAGTTAGCAGGTGAGGTCCTGTCCTTAAAACACCCACAAACACCTTACTGTTATAAAGAAGCCACAACCGTGCAAAGGCAACTGCCCATGTGTGGTTTGTGGGGGAATTATCATCACCCTTCCACCCACTCACCTCTGCAGGGCTCCTTGTGACACCGGACCCTACTCACGATGGGGAGGATGTGTCTTGGGACCAGCTTCTCAGGCAATATATTTGGCCTTTCAGCACTTTAAAACCAGTGACTTGGGGAAAGGAGAGAAAAGAACCTCCTGTTTTATCAGAAAAATGCAAATTCACTACATTACCTCATCCACGCCATTCTGTGGAACTGTATTTTATTGGCAGGCTGCAGAACACCGCTGTGTGAGGAAAGCTAAAGCCAATGAGCTCACCCTTCCCGTTTTCAATGGAGCAGATATATCCATGCATTGGAATGAGGTGATAAATTGGGCAAAACCAGGTTGGGGTTAATAAGTTTTATCAGACTTATGACTTTATTGACCTGCAGATCTGTAAATAATAAGAGAGAGGGATCCTGAAAATTCTTATTACACAGCCACAGTTTTATACTAACGTCCCAGAATACTTAAGTTCAGTAATCAAGAAAAGGTAGCACATCCTTGCTTGGGAAATAGGTTATTAAATGTTACCTGTAACCAGGTCCACATGAGCCTCCAACAAACAAAACGCCATGCACAGAGACACAAAGGAACACAGTTCTTTTTTCAGAGCAGAACCTTCTGGTTCCACCAGGTGGAAGAAGGGGCACGGAGGGACTCTGGTGCCTGACCACAGCCATAACAGGGAAGGTGCTGGTGTACCAACAGCCCTGAGATGCTTCTAGTTAAAGCCAAAAACTACTCAGCTAGATGATTTTTCCGCAGTGACTGCCAGTTCACCAAAATTTAAATTTTCCAGCTAGACAATACTGATATGCAATGACATTTCACAAGGGGCTGGGTGAGATGGGAATTTGTCAGAAATAGGCAGCTCTTACTTCTGCATAAAACTTTCTTTTAATCTACATTCAATTATCAACCACGTAACGTATTTTTAGCAGCTCGCATTAGAAGAGCACTGTCACTTTTGTTTCAGCTTGACTTTAAAGTTGTTTTCATGGGAAGACCTGGAATACTTTCTGCCTGTTCCTGTCCCAAAACTGTGGAACAAGACCAAGTAGAGGTTTGACAGGTATCTATAGACCAAAAAAAAAACCAAAAAAAAAAGCAGGCCGAGCCTAGTTTAAGGGACTTGAATCTGAAGCAGTAAGGCTTGCACAGACAATGGAGAGGGAGAAAATGAGGCAGCAGAGGAAGACGGTGTTGACAGCCACATTTTTAACAGGATATCAGTGTTCAGGATTCAAGACCTTCCCACTCCCGTTGCAGTGGCAGGAAGACATAGCGGTTTGGAAGAAGTCTGCCAGAAAGAAGCAGCACTAATCCTGCTTTTGGAGGGCCATGTCCTCCCAACACCCGCTGTCTCCTCCCTCTGGCCCTCCCCTCCACGCAAGGGTCTCGCTTGGGGGCTCTGGCGCTGCAAGAGCTGGATGGCACCAGGGGAAGCAGAGGAAGTTATTAAAGTCTCTTGTCTCCATCTCCCCTTCACAATGCACCTTTTATTACACTGGAAACATAAGCCACTCCGGTTAATGCTCGGGATTAGATTTTAAAGAAAGAAAACAAAAGGGAAGCAGTTGCCTGGGTTAGGAGCGTTTTGAGCTGCAGTTGTAGTGCATCCCTGCTTCTTGCCAGGTGTTTTGTTGAGTTCAAGTAAAACATCAAAGTCCATTATCTTCCACACTTTCTCTTTTCTTCTCCCGCTTGCCCCCTAGCTCCTCGATTCACCGCACAGTACAAAATTAATTTGGTTTATTCCAGCACACGCGATAGCCGCCTATCTTCCTGACTCCCTGTCTGTAAGAAAACAAATTTCCTCCTTAAGCGCTTTCCACTTGACCTGCTCTTTTCTCCACTGAGAAAATTGAGGTCAGGGAGCTGCTGTTGCGCAGTGGCAGCCATCTTCTGAGTGCCCTGGGTGCAAGCGCACGTGCTGCAGCTGACACAGGCTCAGGGTCCCCGCACCGCGGCCGGCAGCAGCTCCGGCTCTCCCGGCTGGGGCTAACGCCTGCTCCCAAGAGATGTGGGCAGGTTTAGGAAGGCAACGGCTGCATTTCCCACTTGGTCCAATTATTTTTCAAGCCTCTCCTATGCTGTTGGAGAGGTTACATCTGGTGAGCCCCATAAATAAAAATAGAGCGCTGTGGTAGCGGGGTAGAGCTCCTAGAAGGTGTCAGGGAGTCAGGAGCAGAGTTACGGACTCCAGTCACCCCATTAATGAGCAGATGGTACTGAACTATGCTGAGCTAGCTGGCAATGCAAAATTAGGAACTTCTCTCTGTGTTTCTTTCCTCCTTTTGTATTTCTACATAGAAAAATGAGTGCAGACCCCTGAGCTCCCATGCACTGTACCTCCCTTGTGCTGGGCATGCCTGGAGCCACACGGAGGGGACAGGTGGCCACTTCCAGCCCCATGGGCCTGGCACGGGACAAGACCTCAGCTTCCCCACCTGCTGGATCAATGCTGCCAGGAATTTGGTATTGACCCACATCCCAGGGTTGCTCTTCAGATATGTGCCACGTGCTGGGTGGGGCACGAGAAGCAAAGCAGAGCCTCCAAGCACATTCCCAGCCCAGTGTCACTGCAGGGGCTCTGACACAGGGACACATGCTGTGGTCAAGCTGCCTCTGGATGCCTGGATCCCCTCTATGCTGCCACAAGGGCCTCAAGACTCCCAGCACAGCCCACATCATCCATCACCCTCTTGAGATGCTCCTTCTACACTTGCCAGAGTAGCTCGAAAGGAGAAGCAGCGGGCTGCCCAGATAGCATCCTCAGTTACTCCCTGCCTCCCTCCAGCCCAGTGCTGCCCAATGGGGTGAGGAGGGGAGGGAAAAGGAGAGCCATGCTCTCTCTGAAGACATAGCTCTGACAAGCAGCTCTGCAGCTCGCTGCACAGCCAACTGACAGCAGCTCCCTTGGCTCTCGTCTCAAAT